>JAMYXO010004019.1:0-18449 GCA_033310375.1 Conus canariensis | reverse complement strand
TAAAAGAGGTAGATGTGTCATTTTCACACCAGGATACTGTGATAATATTTGAGACTATCTTTTTTCTCTTCTCGTGACCACTTTGTCATGAACTTGTTTTTCATCCGAGTGCAGACATGGCAAATGAACCCACTGACCTTAAAATCTACATATGCCTTGAAACGTTTCACAACATAACAGGACTTTATAGTGTCCACCACGCCCGAGAGATACAGATACCTGCAGTGCTGGAGAAAGAAAAAAACTCGACCACGTGGCTCCAGTCTTGCCACTTGTATATTGAGCCCATAGTAAAATTTGACTCTAGACAGTGCCTCACTGGGAACCAACAAAAATTCCATAGATAAATCAGATGCCTCAGATGGGAATCGAACCCAAGACCTCACAGCACGCAAATTCGAAATGCTACCCACTGCGCCACCGACGGGCCGGTATACTTCTGACTGTGCCAGTAGGTAGAACTCTTCACATGTACAGGACGGTTTGTTTTTTTTCTTCCTGAAACCGCCTGAAATTGATAGAGAAAGGAATAACTTGAAACTGTGTCTGACTTGGAAAACATTTTGGGTTGATTTCTCAGTTCATGTATTTGACCTGCTGAGCGATTCCTTACTTAGTAGGGACTAAATAGCAGAACAGCTTGGTAACAATGAAGGATGTGTACTGCAAGCCAAAGTCATGCAGCTGTTTAAAGTCATTGAATCAACCACTGTCAGTATGAATTATGTATGTTTACGTCAAACAAACAAAAAAAGGCCGGGGCGATGGGGGGGGGGGGGGGGGGGGGGGGGGGGGGGAGGGGAGGGGGCGGCAGTGGCAAATGACCCTAGGGCAAGGAACATTTTGAGGTTCACCGTGTGGAGGGCTCAGCATGATGGAAGATGAAGCCCATCCTCTTTCCGCTGCCTTAATGTTCCCTGAACCGAATCAGGTACCCCAATGTACGGCTGGGTGGGACACAGAGGGTTTCAAGCTGTCCAGATCTAGACCCAAGGGTGGCTGGAACGCACGACTGTCGGCTCCCCAAGCGAACGCTCTGCTCTCTCTCTCTCTCTCTCTCTCTCTCCTCTCTCTCTCTCTCTCTCTCTCTCTCTCTGTGTGTTGTGTGTGTGTGTGTGTGTGTGTGTGTGTGTGTGTGTGTGTGCGTGTGTGTGTTGCTCTCTGTGTGTCTGTCTGTGTGTCTGTGTGACTGTCTGTGTGTCTCTCATTCTCTCTCTCTCTCTCTCTCTCTCTCTCTCTCTCTCTCTCTCTCTCTTCTGTATATGTGTGTGTGTGTCTGTCTGTCTGTCTGTTGCTCTCTGTCTGTCTGTCTGTCTGTCTGTCTGTCTGTCTCTCTCTCTCTCTCTCTCTCTGTATGTGTGTGTGTCTGTCGCTCTCTCTCTCTCTCTCTCTCTCTCTCTCTCTCTGTATGTGTGTGTGTGTGTCTGTCTGTCTGTTGCTCTCTGTCTGTCTGTCTGTCTGTCTGTCTGTCTCTCTCTCTCTCTCTCTCTCTCTCTCTCTGTATGTGTGTGTGTCTGTCGCTCTCTGTCTGTCTGTCTCTCTCTCTCTCTCTCTCTCTCTCTCTCTCTCTCTCTTTCTCTTCTCTCTCTCTGTCACTGTTGCTGTCTGTCTGTCTCTCTGTCTGTCTGTCTTTCTCTCCCTCTGTGTGTGTGTGTCTGTCTGTGTGTCTGTTGTGTGTCTGTGTGTCTTCTGTGTGTCTGTCTGTCTCATTCTCTCTCTCTCTCTCTCTCTCTCTCTCTCTCTCTCTCTCCCTCCCTTCTGTGTATGTGTGTGTGTGTCTGTATGTCTGTTGCTCTGTCTGTCTCTCTCTCTCTCTGTATGTGTGTGTGTCTGTCGTGCTCTATCTGTCTCTCTCTCTCTCTCTCTCTCTCTCTCTCTCTCTCTCTTTCTCTCTCTCTCTCTCTCTCTCTCTCTCTCTCTGTGTCCCTGTTGCTGTCTGTCTGTCTCTCTGTCTGTCTGTCTGTCTCTCTCCCTCTGTGTGTGTGTGTCTGTCTGTCTGTCTGTTGCTCTCTGTCTGTCTGTCTGTCTGTCTCTCTCTCTCTCTCTCTCTCTCTCTCTCTCTCTCTCTTCTCTGTGTGTGTGTGTGTGTCTCTGTTGCTCTCGGTCTGTCTGTCTGTCTGTCTGTCTGTCTCTGTCTCTCTCTCTCTCTCTCTCTCTCTCTCTCTCTCTCTCTCTCTCTCTCTCTCGCGTGCGCACGCGTGCGCGCGTGCGCACAGGAATTACCTGAATGAATTAAAACTGGGAGTAACAGCCGGTGTATCCATTTGCTTGCAAGCGTATGTAAATGTAAACGTGTGTGTGTGTGCGTGCGTGCATGCGTGAGTGCGCGTGCGTATGTTTGTGTATGTGTGTGTGCATACGTGCGTGCGTGCATGCGCGCGCGTCTGTGTGGTGTGTGTGTGTGTGTGTGTGAGAGAGAGAGAGAGAGAGAGAGAGAGAGAGAGAGAGAGAGAGAGAGAGAGAGAGAGAGAAAATACGAATACGAATACGAATATTTATTCAGATTTAAGGCCATGGACCCATACTGAAGGGGGACATTACACAATCATACAATGCAACTTGCGCCTAAGACATTACACATTATAAACCTGTCCACAGCAATAATGAAAATATACAAAGTCGAATAAAGTTAATGCACAACAGCACGCAGTCTTTTTTGTGCTTCATGAATAAACATAGCCAGATTGAAGATAATGTTTTATTTTCTTGACGACAGCAGTAATATTACCTTGAAATGACATGGTTCAGTAAAATACTTAGGTTGAATAAGTTTGGTTCTAAGGTCATGTAATACAGGACAGCACAACAAAAAATGAACTTCATCCTCTTTAGCTAAACCACACAAACGGCATACAAATTCACCTTCGGCGTAGTTGTAGTATCTGAAACGATGACAAGCGATATCAGAAACACCAAGTCTAAACTTTGCTAATGTGCTCATAACGTATCGATTCATTTTAACATTGGCATATGGTTCTAACTCATGCGTTGTCTTAAAGTGTCTGTACTGTAAGAATCTATCACTATGGTTAACATGATCATGCCAGTTTTGCCATCTGCAATCAATTATCCTGTCTTTAAAACATTTTAAAAATCCAGATATGTTTTGAACGCCCTGATTATCCCAAACAAACCCAAATCCATAAGAATTCAAACATTGTCGCACACTAGAAGCCCATGTCTTCTTTCCATTATTATCCAAGAACATCAACATTTTATATTCCTAAAAGGGTAACCTATCTTCATGCATTCTAGTTAACTTCAGCCAATATTTAATACATTTTACATAGGAGTTCAGGTAAATTGGATATCTTCCAAGTTCTCCATAAACCATATCGTTTGGAGTTCTCATATCAACATTTAAGAAACGCTTCAGTGCATACAAGTGAACTTTCTCTATGATCATACTTTTTTCGAAAGCCCAGATTTCAGATCCATACTGCAGAATTGGTTGAACTTGTGAGTCAAACAGCTTCGTAAAAATACTAAATGAATTACAGTCCAGTTTGTACAAAATATGAAGAATAACTACAATTGCTCTCTTTGCTCTGTTTGCGATATCCTGACAGGCATAATTAAAGCTGAGTTTAGTTGTAAAGTATATTCCTAGATATTTATATGCATTAACCACAATGACTCTCTCGTTCCCATAGGTCCATCTCTCAACTTTTGCCAAGTATCCACCCTTACGAAACACAATAATATTGGTCTTCTTCATGTTAACTTGCAATTCAAGTCCTTTGGCTGCAGAGTATAAAGAGTTAAGTTGACGTTGGAGACCAATTACTGTCGTGGACAATAATACAATATCATCAGCAAACAGCAAAATAAACAATTCTATAAAATCAAAAGTCACTCCATGCCTACCATTTTCTATTATTTCCAGGGCTAGCTCGTTTATAAACAACGAAAACAACACGGGGCTGGAAACATCACCCTGTTTAACACCACGAGAACACATAAAAGAATCAGATAATTTTGCTCCTGATCGTATTCTTGCTTTTACTTCACTATACATACTTTTTACGCAACGAAACAGTTTACCTTTTACTCCATTTTTTATCAAAATAGGCCATAAAAGTTTACGAGAGATTGAATCAAAAGCCTTTTCAAAATCAACAAAGGCAACATACAACTTCTGATTATTTACAAACTGTTTTTGCATGGCAGCTAATAGCGTGAATATATGATCAATTGTTGAGGAACCTTTTTTAAACCCAGCTTGATGTTCCCCAGTTATATTATTCATGCGTACCCATTCACCCAATCTACTATTAATAACAGAACTATACAATTTACTACAAATATTACTCAAGGAGATACCCCTGTAATTGTTCACATCATTGACTTCTCCCCTTTTAAATAAAGGCAGAACTATAGATTCTTTCCAGCCATCAGGATACATTCCAGAATCAAACAGAAAATTAAATAGCTTTACTAAAAAGTTGAGACTACATTCTCCAGAATCCTTGAAAAACTCACCAATCATACCTCTGGTCCAGCAGATTTACCATTTTTCAATTTTCGTACAGCAAGTAATATTTCCTCCTTAGATATTGGTCTGTCAAGCAGACAAACTTCTTCTCTGTCCTCATCTGTTAACATTTCCTCCACCATGACACTCTCATCATCTTCTTTTTCTAGCAAACTTCTGAAATGTTGGTACCATTCACGCATAGGAATATCATTTGAAGGTTGTGATCTCTTTCTAGATATTTTATGAACATGTTCCCAAAAGGATTTCTGACACTGAATGGAATTCAGGAGTTCATTTAGTAAGCTATCATTATATTCTTTCTTTTTCCTTTTGTTTAAATTCTTATATTCACGCCTTGCAATACAAAATTCAATTCCATCTTCTTTATCTAACGTTTTACAAAATTTTCTGAATAGTCTACGCATTTTACATTTATATAGTTTACATTCCTGGTCATACCAATTATTTTGAGTAATATTTTTGTTTACTGGTATTCTTTTCACCATACAATCAGCTTGATCTTTAACAATCTTATTGAATTGATTTATTGCCTTGTTGACATCCACATGTATCAGATCTTCAGCCACTAATATCTGGTTCTGTATATCTTCTGACCGCATGGAAAAAATAAACTGCCGAGTGTAGTCTTGGTTCCAACAATATTTGACAATAACTTCATTATTTTGAACACGCATATTCATCTTGGAATACATCTTTTCACTCCGGACATTTACGTACAATACAAGGGGCAGGTGATCAGATTCAAATCTTTCTAGTACTCTCAAAGTTAACTCGTTACTTAATAATTCAAAAAGGTCTACAGATGCTAGGAAATAATCGTTTACACTGTTACCTGTGTCAGAAATGTATGTGAAACGACCCTCTGAGTCGCCATTACAGACACCGTTTAAAATACATAATCCTAATACAGAACACATGTTCAACATTTTCTTTCCGTACAAGTTGAGTACTTTATCTTGGGAAGTTCTCACCATTTCGGGACTTTTGTTATTGTTGTGACAGACATGTAGATCACGCTCACTAATAATTTCCGGGGACAGGTTAGATGTCCTCGCATTGATATCACCACAGAGCAATAAATCAACATCACCTAAAGACATCACTTTGTTCACAATACAGTCTTCTAACAAGTCAATGCCATTGTCAAAATTATTTACAGAATAATAAGGTGAATTTTCAGGTGGAACGTATGTACAAACCAGTAAGGTTGTTTTTCCAAGACCAAAAAATTCTTTATCAAGCAAAAATAAAATCAAATAAGGATTCTCACAATCAATAAGACGCACATAAGGAACTAAGCTTTTACGTACCAAGCAAATTATCCCCCCTGAACATCTTCCATGTCTTGTAAGTTTAACCGCTGACTTTACGTAGAGATTATGATTTATGAAAATAGTCGATTCAAATTTTTCTGTAAACGTCTCCACTAAACAAACAACATCAAACGAGGAAACAAACTGAATAAAACATCTATCTTCTAATTTATTAGACAATCCACATATATTCCAGTGAAGAAAAGATATGTTTTTTACAAAACCGTACACACTCCCCACATTCAGACCAGAACAGGAACCGCTCTCAGGTTGTAAATCCATACCATCATCTTTTTCTTCTCCTGACCTTTTCGTAAAATTGGTTTTTTGTTCATTCGTCCCAAACGGCTTTAAGGAGTCATTTCCACAGCTGTTTTTATCTTTTCTATCCACATTTACATCGTCACCACCTTTGTTATTACAATTTCTATATTCACCTCTGCTGCTTTTACTTGTATAATTATTACAGTCACTAACACTCTTACATGCAGGATGAGTGAAACGATCAGTTTTAATCTTACAGTTGCCATTCACGTCTATAACATTCACATTCTCACAATCATCACCGTTGTTTATTTCAGACACGTTCAGACATTTACCCCTGCCACCAGTTTCTTTCGTCATCACCCCGTCCACTCTACATTCTCTCCCACATTCTTCCCGTGCAACATTCATACACGCTTCATCCCCAACGTCACCACTGCAGGGTGGACGAACATCAACATGCGGTTGGTTGACAGAGTGATCACTGATCTCAAACTTCCTTTCTTTCGCACACAGCACGTCAACAACACTATATACACATTCATCCGGATGGTTGGAAAAATCCGTGCACAACTCGCCTACACTGACATCAGGCACGGGATTTGTATCACACGTTTCTTGCACACCAACACAGTTGACAACTTTGTTCGGCGTGACCCCTCGTGAAACAGAAACACACTTGGTAACCGGTGTCAGCTTATATTTTAAACCTGTCAAATTTTGAGACTGGGACATCGTCACGGTTTGGGGCGGGCCACACCATTATTCAAGGTGAACGAGATTATCACTTGCATCCAGCCCATATTTTTTGCCATCAATGACGAGGTGGTCATATACCATATATGCCTTTTTGTCCTTTGATCTTGCAGACTTTAAATGAGTGGAAAGCCTTTTCCGGATTTCCCTTACTCTCAGAGAAATGTCTTCCCAATGAAGATGCTGCTTCCCTTCAGTTTCCGTTTGGTACGCAAAATCTTGTCCTTATCCTTGAAAAAGGTACAACGGGCAACAATGGGAGAGTCTGGCTTCGAATTAAGGCGATGGACCCTATCAAACACAATATCATCGGTTAACTCCAGTTCATCAGTTATCATGTCCTTCACCACATCCTCACAGTCTTGCCAGCTCTCGTTCTTCTTCCGGGGAATACCATGAATGATTAAGTTATTTCTTTTTGACCTACCCTCCAAATCATCAACTTTCTTATCCAAAGATTCCACTTTTGCACTCAGTTTCTCATTTTCACTCTTTAATCTTGAATTTTCTTGCTTGAGGTCAGAAATTTCTTTTATCAAACTCGAAACATCTCCCTGTAAGGAGCCACACATATCTTTCATGTCTTTCATTTCACCACACATATGATCGAACTTACAGTTCAGTCCGTTCAATGAGCCCATCACCTCGTTCAGGGAAGCCATTACGTCCTTCATGGAGGGGTCCGGAAGTGCTGACGACGCAGGGGCAGATCCCTGACCACCGACACTGTCTCGTCGAGTAGATCCTCCACTGCCAAGTCGGAACTGGCGCAGGCTGTCCTTCGTGCCAGGCCCAGGGTTCAGCTCCACGTCTCCGCAACGCCGTAACAAATTTCCGTAGACAAGTAAAGACAGTAACAGTCCAAGGGTAACACCGTCTGTCCGTGTCCTCAACTTTAACATGGACACTCTCATGGCGGCTTTGAATTTCGCTCGCTTCAACATGAAAGATGCGTATACAGCAGCGAATACTCCACACACCGGCCTAAACTTGAGGGCATCTGAAGGCATGGTGGCTAACACAATTTGCTGACAATCCACAGGTGACAGTTCTTCCTTTAATCAAAGCAAAACGACGAAGAGAGAGAGAGAGCACATGAAACACAACCTCTCCACTTCGTGTACCGCAACACTCCCCCCCCCCCCTCTCTCTCTCTCTCTCTCTCCTTCTGTGTATGTGTGTGTGTGTCTGTATGTCTGTTGCTCTCTGTCTCTCTCTCTCTCTCTCTGTATGTGTCTCTCTCTCTCTCTCTCTCTCTCTCTCTCTCTCTCTCTCTCTCCCTGTTGCTGCCTGTCTGTCTCTCTGTCTGTCTGTCTGTCTCTCTCCCTCTGTGTGTGTGTGTGTCTGTCTGTCTGTTGCTCTCTGTCTGTCTGTCTGTCTGTCTGTCTGTCTCTCTCTCTCTCTCTCTCTCTCTCTTCTGTGTGTGTGTGTGTGTGTGTGTGTGTCTGTTGCTCTCAGTCTGTCTGTCTGTCTGTCTGTCTCTCTCTCTCTCTCTCTCTCTCTCTCTCGCGTGCGCACGCGTGCGCTCGTGCGCACAGGAATTACCTGAATGAATTAAAACTGGGAGTAGCAGCCGGTGTATCCATTTGCTTGCAAGCGTGTGTAAATGTAAACGTGTGTGTGTGTGTGTGCGTGCGTGCATGCGTGAGTGCGCGCGCGTTATGTTTGTGTATGTGTGTGTGCATACGTGCGTGCGTGCATGCACGCGCGTCTGTGAGAGAGAGAGAGAGAGAGAGAGAGAGAGAGAGAGAGAGAGAGAATTCTTCATATTCTTCCTATCTACCCTTCTCTCACCCCCAGCCTTCCCTTCATCATCCACATCTCAGCTCCTCTCGGCGCTCCAAACACACACACACACACACACACACACACACACACCACTGGCTTATTAAGACTGCGAAACTTCGACAACACGTTTCGTGATTATGCACAGCTTAGCCAGTCACTTGTCTGTGTGCACAGCTTAGGAAGCCGCCACTCAGAGGCCCAAAGTAGGAAAATCTCCCCCCCCCCCCCGCCTCCTCATCACCCCTCATCCCCCCCCCCCCCTCCCGTCCTCTCCACTTCTCCCTGGCTAGTCTCACTGCCTGCGGGGAAAACCAGCGAGGAACACAGAAGTGGTAAATCTCCCGTTTTACACAAAACTCCTTTTCTTAACACACACACACAAAAAAAAGAATGGCAGCATATCGTTCAGGAGAAAACTATCTTGTGAAATATGCTGTCGCTAAACAGACATGTGCGGACACAGATACATACAGAAACACAGTCATGAACGCATACATGCACGCATGAACGAACGGACGCTGGCTTGCGCAACACACACACACACACTCACACACGCGCGCGCGCGCGCGCGCGCGCACTCACCACCGTAGGCAAAACCCAAACACTCCACGGGGTCCCAAAGTTAAAAAAAAAAATCGGTTTAAACGATGACAATAAAACCGGAAAAAAAAAGATGACTGATAAGTGGACTTACCATCTGCATGCTTGTTCCATCCCCCTAAAAGATAAATAATGAAGCTTGTGTCCCCCTCTCGAAAAACGGTTTACACACACACACACACACACACACACACACACACACGGAGAGACAGACAGACAGACAGAGATCGTATGACTGGCCAATAGTCTTTATTCCCAAGGGTTACAGATAACGAAGAAGATGCTTTTTCCCATCTGGCCCTTGTCCCTTCATGGACTAAGGGTTACTCATACGGGAACACTCTTACACAATATGGACCTGTTTATAACAAAGACAGTGATGAATCGTATTAGCATCAAAGAAAACATACATACACACTAAAACTGTCTGCCGACATACACATATGCATGGGCGTGCACACACACACACATACTCTCTCTGTCTCTCTGTCTCTCTCTGTGTCTCTGTGTCTCTGTGTGTGTGTGTCCTCTCTCTCTCTCTCTCTCTCTCCTCTCTCTCTCTCTCTCATCGACAAATGATAGAATAATGAAACAGCTTGCTGTGTATGTGTACAGAGGTCTTATTACGGCTAAACTCCGTGTCGGCATAAGTTGTTCATATCATCTACTCGAAATGTACCGTGCAACGTTATTCTGTGTACATCCCCCTTTCAAGGGCTCTGGCCTTTATGAATTAAAAACTCTCTCTCCTCTCTCTCTCTCTCTCTCTCTCTCTCTCTCTCTCACCCAGATTCCCCCCTCCCAACACACGGCCACTCCCAGCCTGGTGCTCTCTGTTATACCACCTTTGTTGCGGTTCATACTGTCCTGATGGCACACTGTCTTTGTCCTTCACTCGTAGCTGCCCCCTCTGTAGTAGCCTACTTTACCTTGGGCCCGTAATGTTCTCAGGGTTTCAGTCTGGCGTCTTGTTCTGTCTTGTATCAGTCTGATCCCTTCTCTTGTCAACCTTTCCCTCCCCTCCGTGTCTTTCATGATTTTCATCACATCTGACCATCTTAATAGTTTCACGATCACAGGTCTTGGGTGCGGATTCAGCGGGTTCCTTCTCCCCAACCTATGTGCCCTGTCCACCACATCCTCCTTCCATGCAGGGTCTGACATGAAGTGGTCCAGCATATCCTTCACCAGTTCCTCACAGTTTTCACTCATATTCCCATCTTGTGTTTCTTGCAGCCCCAGGATCTTGATGTTGTTTCTTCTTGAGAAACCTTCTAGCTTATCTATTTCTTCTTCCAGCCCAACTATTTTTTTGTGCCACGCACTCTCGCTCCTCTTCTAGTTGTCTAATTGCTGCTGTTTTCTTTGTGTGTTTCTTTTTGTGTCAGCCACCTCTTTGTGTAGTTGTTCTAATGTGTTAGCCATGTGTATCTGCTTCGTCTCTACTCTTATTTATGGTGTCTGTCTGGGATTTGAATTTATTTGCTAATGATGTCTGTGAATCTTTAAGTCCCTGAAGCCCTACGAGTATTTGTGACAATTTGATTTCTAATGTTGAGAGTTTCTCGTCAACGTTTTGTTGCAATTTGTGTGGCCCCTCCCCTAGCGTTTCCTGACTTTTAAATGTGCCACTGGTATGTGTTTGGCCCTCCTAGGTTTCTGACTGATTGTGCCAGTACTGTGTTGGTGCCCCTCCCCTAGCGTTTCCTGACTGTTACTGGTGCCACTGGTACTGATGTTGCTGCTTTGGCTCGGTCCCGGGTTGATCTCGACGTCTCCACTCAGCCGAAGCCTGCTCGCCAGGTACATTGCGTTCACCAAGTCGCGATCATGCCCATCGTTCTCGTAATCATCATTATGACAGTGCGGCTAGGATATCCGAGCGTTCCTCCTCCGCACTCCTGCCACTGTAACGCCGTATCGACCGCGGCCCGCCATGGCTGGCCGTCTGCTGTTTCGGAGGGACCGAGGAGAGGATAGGGAGAGGGACGGAGCTAGGGGATGGAGCAGGGTGGATGGGCTGGGGTTTGGGGTGGAGAGTGCGAACAGGGGGGGGGGGGGGGATGGGGGGGATGGGGGTGTGGGAGGGGAGGAGTACAGAGGGGCGCATGGGTGCAAGGGAAAGGGACAGGGAGGTGGGGGGAAGAGGGATGGAAGAGCGAAGTGAGAGTGAGGGAAACGAGGGGGGGAAGAGAATGTGGTGGCGAGAGGGGGGAGGAGGAGGGTGGAGATGCGTGGGTAGGGGGGGGGGGGGGGGAAGCGAGTGCGAGCGAAAGACAAAGGTATGAGGATACAGACGATTCTGGAAGTGAGCATGAAAACGTAAGAGAATATGATCAGCGAGCAAAAGAGAAAGGAGCGCAGGAAGAAGAAGGTGTGGAAGATAGACTGAGTGAATATGATGGAAAGAACAGTGAAGAAAAAGAGGAAAAGGATGGTGTGGATGAAGGAAATGAAATGCGTGTATGTGCAAGTGTGACAATGAGTGAGTGGGAAAGCCTACCACAGAGTACTGGGGAGATGACAGAGTTAGAAGAGGGCAAAGGGACACAGCGCGCAGAGGGAGTGACAAGTGTACAGTCGATATCGATCGATAGGGCACACAGTCCAGGAGACCTAGGTGGGTACTTAGGGTCAGAGCCAGTTGTAAGCTCACGAGTCAGAAGGCACAAGTGAGCAACCATCGATCGATGGGGTGCCTTACTCGCAACAGGTGACTGTCACACACATAGGAGAGAGAGAGGAAGCGGTACTGATCGAGGGGGTGCAGGACTCGTGTCACGACACCACTAGTCACACACAGGGCACACACAGCGATAGAGGGACAGTCAGAGGAAAAGGGGACGGGGGTGGAGGGAGAGGGATGGGAGGGAAGGGTGGGGAGGGAGCCAGTCAGAGTGATGAAACACACACGAAACTCAATATGCGACAAACCTCACTAAAGGATATAATACACACACGGAGCAGTAGGAAGACAGAGGAAGAGAAGGAGAGAGAAGGCAGAATGAGAGACGTTGCGAAAGGAAAAAGAGCACAAACCATAAAGAAACAGGCATTACGATCAAATGCAAACAATACAATTACTTAAAACAGACAGCTAGAAAAAACACTCAAATACACCAACAACAAAAAAGACAAAAAAGGTACTAAATGATGGGCGGGCCAAGGTGGGCCAAGGCGGGCCAAAAACAGATCCAAACAATAGAGAGGGGAGGAGAGAGAGACAGAGTGAGAGTGAGAGAGTGAGAGTGAGACAGGGAAGAACAGAGGATGAGACAAAAGATGAGAGTGAGAGAGCGAGAGATGAGAGGAGTGACGGAGAGAGGAATGAGAAAGCTAAAACATTGTCCTTTTTATGTTGGAACGTGGAAGGGTTGGCTGAGAAATTATCGGACCCTGATTTCTCTGAATTTGTCACTGCCTTTGACTTTTGTTGTTTGTCAGAAACATTTACTTTAAAGGATTTTGATTTCGATGTAAAGTTTCGTGGTTTTCTGCACATGTGTTGGCCAGCGATGAAGTATACACGGATGGGTAAGCCTTCAGGAGGTACTTTACTATTAGTGACTAAAAAGTTAACAGATCATATTCAGCTGCTAAAAACTAATATTGAGAATGCATTATGTGTGAAAGTGAGCAGAAATCTGTTGCAGTGTGAGAAAGATATATTATTTTTCGGTGTATATGTTCATCCAGTAGATAGCAGGTTTTATGCTGGTAAAGATTTTTCATGTACACTGGAAATGATTGAACAATACATATTATGTACGCAGATGGAGCAAGGAAACGAATTTTTGTACATTATCGGTGGAGATTTAAATGCACCAATTGTGGAATGGGGTTTGACTGAGGATGAAAATGATGTTATATTCGACAAGGACCAGAATGTATATGCCCGCAAGTCCAAGGACCCAATAATCAACAACCTGGGCAAAAAATTGATTGAACTATGTGCGAGTTTCAATCTGACCCCCTAAATGGATTGACAGTGGAAAATTTCGACGATGCATATACATTCTTCTCGGAAAGAGGCAATAACACTATAGACTTCTATATATGCTCTCCAGAGTTGCTTGAGGTGGTAAAAACATGTGCTGTAGGAGAAAGAATTGAATCTCACCATATGCCTATCATATTAGAGCTACAGAGTACACTACAGAATACACAACTAGAGAAACAAGAGAGGAAATTTGTAAACATAATTAGATGGGACTCAAGTAAATCACAGGAATATACACAGTTTTTTTAAACAGAAGTAGCACAAAGAAGGCTACAACAGATAACAGAAGAGGTGGAGCAAGATGTAGACGCAAGTATAGAAAATTTCAATACATTATTGAAAGAGGCAGGAGGATGTATGTACAAAACAATAGGGACAGGGGGAGAAAGTAAATCAATAAATGGATGGTATGATGACGATTGTAAGCAGAAAAAGAAAGAAGCCAGACAAGCCCTAAAAAACTTAGATTTACAGATAAAGGGAAGAATCCAAATAAATATGAAGAAAGGGAAGTAGAATATAGAAACAAAAGAGCGTTCTACCAAAAAAACAATCAGAGAAAAGAAAAAAAACTATATAGAAATCAAATTTATGACACACTTACGCAAAGCTCAAAAGACAGTCAAAAGTTCTGAAGTACAATAAAGAAGACAAGGAGAAAGAAAAACAAACTACCACAAATTACCTCTAACCAGTGGAAAGAGCATTTTGAGAACATATTGAACCCACAAACAACGCTGACACAGAGGGAAAATGAAACAGAAGTATCGATAATCGAGGAAGAAGTTATAGTGCAGGACTTAGATGGAGTAATAACGGAACAAGAAATAAAATTAGCATTAAAAAGACTAAAATCAGGCAAATCAGCAGGAATAGATGAAATCCCCCTAGAATTTCTGAAGACTATCGAAAACGTAATAACACCGTACTTGACAAAGTTGTTCAACATTTTATTTCTTAATAGCTATTTTCCCATAGAATGGGCACAAGCGGTAATCATACCTTTTCACAAAAAGGGGGACAAGCATAATCCAGGGAATTACAGAGGAATTTCATTACTGTGTATAATAAGTAAAATATATACAGCCATATTAAATAAAAGAATATACAATTGGGCGGAAGAAGAAAATAAAATCAGTAGAGAACAAGCAGGATTCAGAAAGGGATACTCTACAATTGACCACATTTTCACCCTAACTAGCATGGTGTCAAACTGCCTATATGCCTATATAGAAGCAAAC
The DNA here is from genome assembly GCA_033310375.1 of Conus canariensis. Lineage (NCBI taxonomy): Eukaryota > Metazoa > Mollusca > Gastropoda > Neogastropoda > Conidae > Conus > Conus canariensis. Next base: position 3,989 of record JAMYXO010004019.1, on the reverse strand, counting down.
TGTATGTGGCATTCCACCAAAAAGCGTTCGATACGGTAAATAGGGAGAAATTATGGGAAATTCTAAAGAAGCATAAAATCTCCACCAAAATGTTAAATATGTTAAAAGGGATTTATGAAACAGTACAAGCCTGTGTCAGACACGGCGCCGAAAAAACAGATTTTTTTTTTAATGTTCAGCAGGAGTAAAACATGGCTGTTTATTATCTCCTCTAATTTTCTCACTTTTAATAACGGAGGTAGCAGATAGAGTTACAAAGAAAGGAAAACATGGGTACCAATTTTTAGCAGGAGCCGAAGAAATTTTCACGCTGCTGTTCGCAGACGATATTGCCTTAATTTCGTTAACACCAGCAGGGCTACAAAATCAGCTGAAGAACTTGCAGGAAGCCTCAGATACAATAGGTCTAATAGTAAATCTACAAAAAACAAAGATCATGGTTTTCAGAAAAGGCGGGTACTTAGGCAAAAAAGAAAAATGGTTTTACAAAGGGCAAGAGATAGAAGTGGTTAATAGCTGTAAGTACCTAGGATTTACACTAACAACGAAGCTGTCAGTAGACATTTCACTTTCAGAATATGCAGGCAGAGCCAAAGGGAAAACAATACAAATAATGAAAACAATGTATAGTCTGGGACATCTAGATATGACTATTTACTTTAAATTATTTGATTCACAAGTGAAACCATTACTTCTATACGCAGAAGAAACATGGGGTATGACTGGTTATAAAGCTATAGAGAGCGTTCACCTATTCGCTTGTAAAAAATATTTGGGGGTTGTAAAGAAAACACCGAATAACTTAGTATATGGAGAACTAGGTAGATATCCCATCTGTGTAGATAGCACTATAAGAGCGGTAAGATACTGGCTCAAGTTGCTAAAGATGTGTCCAAATAGAATACCCAAACAGGCGTATGAAAGAGAGAAGGCCGAAAACTTTAAGACCCAAAACTGGGCAAGAGACATAAAACGCTGCCTCGACATGTATGGTTTTTCAGTAGTCTGGTTAAACGAAGGAGTAGGTGACGAGGACAGGTTTCTAAGAGCATTAAAACAAAGAATCACTGATTGCTATAAACAATACTGGCATGATAAAATAAGTAATAGTGAGAGGTTTAATACATACTATTCCTTCGAATCAATACACCAGCCTGAGGAATACCTATACAATATTACAATAGCAAAATTCAGAAAAGCATTAACCAGACTACGCCTAGGAACTAATGAATTACACACAAATAAAAAGTACATAGACAATGAAGCGATAACAACTTGTCCCTTTTGCCCAGTAGAAGAAACAGAACTGCATTTCCTCAAAGTATGCCCATGTTATAGGCAACTAAGGGAAAATTACATATTGAAGCACTTTAAAAACTTTGGCATAATCACTATACAAAGTTTAGTACAAAATGGCAGTACAGAAATAACCAGGGACGTGGCCATGTTTACATATTATGCATTAAAATATAGAGAATCTTATATATATATAGGCAGTATAAAGGATAAGCACAATTGAGAAAACAGAAATATAAGAAACAAAACATCAATAGTATAAGTATGAACAACTAGCACGTAGATGGATAGTTGGGGTATGAAGGAAAATACACATGATACAAAGTAGAAACGAATTGTAAAATTACCTTATACTGATTGGGGACAGGATCTATGAGAGAATCAATGACAAGGGTAAAATGGGAAAATATAAATTTGTATAAACCTCGAATACTCAACAGGAACACATGGATTGAGATGACACATAATGAACTGTATTTGCCACTTGTTGTGTACACCTGATATGGACAGGCCGGAGGCCTCATAATAAAAGGTGCGGCGCATTCGCGCGCGTCAAGCGTCAAGCGTCTCTCTCTCTCTCTCTCTCTCTCTCTCTCTCTCTAGTATATGATATCCCTATGCAGAGAGAGGATATAAGAAGCATCAGTCACCAAAACAGTATCATCAGCATAGCTAGAGGAGCAATGAACAGTGAGACAGTGATTCATGAGGCAGTCATGTTCGTGTACTCGAGCGTCTATTCGTATTCGTCCTTGTTCATAAAGCAAGACTGGCTTACAAGGCAGTGAGGTACCGAAGATAATGTTGCTCTGAGACACAGGAGAGAGAGAGAGAAGAGAGAGAGAGAGAGAGAGAGAGAGAGAGAGAGGAGAGAGAGATTCAAACGTGCGTTAACATTACTGTTGAACAACAACAACAACAACAAAGAAACTTTTAAAAATGGAAGTCTGAACATTAAAGAAAAAAAGAGGGAAAAAAATCAGAGAGAGAGAGAGAGAGAGAGAGAGAGAGAGAGAGAGAGAGAGAGAATTTCAAACATGCGTCAATAGTACTGTTGGACAAAAAAAAGAAAAGAAATGTAAAATATAAATCCGAACATAGAAAAAAAAAAACAGGAAAAATCAAAGCAAACAAGAAAAGGTCCCTTATTGTCCATCCTGGTTCACACACACACACACACACACACACACACACACACACACACACACACACACACACACACACACACTGCATGAATACATTAGAAATCTTTCATATACAGATATTTGCGTGCACTGACATAGTGTGCCCAATCATTTGATTCTAACAAATTCATTCTAAACGATAGTACGTGTTACCAGCAAACAATCACTTTAGGAAAGTAAGTAAAAACGTATGTAGTGATAACATACATATGGCTAGGCACTGGTAATATTAAAAAAAACTAATAAATAGTGACAGTATGCAAAATATGTAAACAGTATTCCTCAGTAAGGTTCTGCGCTCCGATGGTTTTTAAGCTCCGGGGGAAGTGAGTTTCAGAGAAGAGAACCAGAGAGAGAGAGAGAGAGGAGAGAGAGAGAGAGAGAGAGAGAGAGAGAGCATACTGTCACCACTACTGAGAGAGAGAGAGAGAGAGAGAGAGAGAGAGAGAGAGAGAGAGAGAGAGAGAGAGAGCATACTGTCACCACTACTGAGAGAGAGAGAGAGAGAGAGAGAGAGAGAGAGAGAGAGAGAGAGAGAGAGAGAGAGAGAGAGAGCATACTGTCACCATCACTTCGAGGACAGCACATGGACAAAACTAGAAACGTGTCCGTACCACTGTGCCACCACACAACTGCAGTCCCGAGGAAAGTGACACATCAGGTCACTCATCCGTTGACACACAGGCACGTAGAACGTGACACATCCGCTGCTCAACGCACTGACCCATGTGTACACATGCATAGCCACTCGCTCTTCGTACCCTGCACGTTCTCACTTCGGAAAGCGACAGTCCGTTCTGGGAAAGTTGGATTGACAATCAACGTGTTAGTGCTATTGTGGTGGCCTGGTATATTCCCCTCGGAATTGTGTGGTAATGCCGTAGGTGAATTTTGGTTTGATCCACTTGTGTGCGAGTGTGCGCGCGCGCGCGCGCGCGCGCGCGTGTGTGTGTGTATGTGTGTGTGTGTGCGTGTGTGTGTGTGTGTGTGTGTGTGTGTGTGTGTGTGTGTGTGTGTGTGCAGGATTTTGTTGTTGTTGCTGTTGTTTGTTCGTTTCTTTGTTTTGTGGGTTTTTTTTTTCTTTCTTTCTACCCTTCCTTCTTTTTTCTCTTGTAGTGTGTGTGGCGGTGGGCAGAGCAGGAGGATTTGTTTCTCTCTCATTGTGTTGTCCCTCCCCCCCCTCTCTCTCTATCTCTCTGTCTCTCTCTCTCTCTCTCTCTCTCTCTCTCTGTCTCTGTCTCTCTGTCTCTTCCTCCCTCCCTCTCTCTCTCTCTCTCTCTCTCTGTCTCTGTCTCTCTCTCTTCCTCCCTCCCTCTTCTCTCTCTCTCTCTTCTCTCTCTCTCTCTCTGTCTGTCTCTGTCTCTCTGTCTCTTCCTTTCCTCTCTCTCTCTCTCTCTCTCTCTCAATCTCTCTCTCTCTCTCTCTGTCTCTCTGTCTCTTCCTCCCTCCCCTCCCCTCTCTCTCTCTCTCTCTCTCTCTCTCTCTCTCTGTCTCTCTGTCTCTTCCTCC
>JAMYXO010004018.1:0-18451 GCA_033310375.1 Conus canariensis | reverse complement strand
TACCCAGTTTCTAATTTTTATCTTCTTTTCTTTTTAAAATCCAACTTCATATTCTACAGAAACAAGGACAAGCGTTGTTTTTTAACCCTTTTCACCGCGGGTTTTCAGTGCATCCTGTATGCCCTTACACCCAAACTTGTTATGTTTACTTCACTGTGTATTTAAATACTGGAGAATACAGCCTTGATGTTTGGTCCACCGCTTGATCGATAGGGTAGATCGTTTTCAAGCAAATTCAAGAATTTGTCTTTTCCCCTTTCACTTGCTACCAGGGGATGTTGTTTCGTTTACACCATGTCATCACCCCGAAAATTTCAGGGCTATAGACGTACAGAATTCACATTTTGGACCGAAAATTCTGGGCTAGGGCAGTGAAAGGAAAGAAAAATTCTTCTCGATGATGTTCGGCTGTTACTTTTTCACCGTCCGAGAAATGACAAGCGACCGTGATTGGTTGAAAAGAGCTGTTGGGTTTTGACTCGGAAGACGCCGTATACCTCACGTGTTTAGTGGGCCTGAAGTTTGCAGTACTGAATGCAGTTAGGTGGGACTTTTGGGGCATCTCGCAGCTGACCCTTAAAGCTATGTTTACTATTGATCTCTGCATGCTGTTCAACCCCATGGGGTTACTTCGCTGTTCTTTGAGGGGGGGGGGGGGGGGGGGGGGGGGAGAGGGGGGTGATGGTGGGGGGTATTATTATTCTCTTCACACGTAAACTAAACAGCAGTGCTTCATTCATCGTATTTGCATTTATTACACAGAAAAATAGTAAGTCAGAAAGTTGGAATGTTGTGGTTTGGTTCTGTGGGATTTTGGTTGTTTCAAAAGACAGACTGTCATTTCATCCCTTGTCCTGCTCCTCCCACCACCCCCCCCCAACAACACACACACCGTTTTATTTACACTCATACCTTTTCCTCCGTGTTGTCTTTCATTTTTTTGACTTAAACTCCACAAAAGGACGAATTTAAGATTAGTGTATGTAATACTGAAGTGTACGTAGACTTGTTCAGTTTTGTTGTTGTTGCGCTATGACTATTAGCTGGTTAGTTTGCGGCGCTTCGCACATTTATTTTTTTGTGGGGTTTTTTTTTTGGTCTCTGTTTCTTATGTTTTTGTAAATGCGAGCACGGAATTTCGTTTGTTTTTGTTGCTTGGATGTTATGGAGATGAAACTTGTCGGTTTTTATTTTCCTCGCTTAATTGATCGGGGAGTTTTAAGTTAGATTGTTTTGGAGCTTTTGCCTTGTCGTCTGCTGCGGTCTTATTGCACTTAATGACAAAAATGTTTGGGTTAACATCGCTTATTTTTTTTTAAAGCTGAGCTTTTAATGTTTCACGGGCCAGTCATTCATGTTTGTTATTGGGAATTCTATTACTCTCTCTCTTCTCTCTCTCTCTTCTCTGTGAGAGAGGAGGAGAGAGAGAAGAGAGTGTGTGAATGTGTGTGTGTGTGTGTGTGTGGTGTGTGTGTGTGTGTGTGTGTGGCTGTGTGTGGCTGTGTGTTGTGGTCTGTGTAAGTATGAAAGGATAAAGTGTTCTCTCTCCCTCCCCCCCCTCTCTCTCTCTTTACACAACACAACAACACCCCGCACGCACGCACGCACGAAACGCACGCCGCACGCACGCACAACACACACACACACACACCACACACACAAAATCAATTTCCAAGTTCCACTCTTTAATTCTTTACAAAGTTGAAGAACCCCTTTTGCAGACTGGTTTGGAAGAAAAAGCTGGTTTGACTGGCCAAAATGACACTTGTTTATAACAGGACTGCTTCTCAAACCATAGCAGTTTTTCCCAATGATATGTTTGTTGTTACGTGTTCAACAGCACAAAGCTTTACAAAGCTCTTCCGTTTGACAGTCTCGGTCGTTTTGTGGTTCGTTTCGTTTTGTTTTGTTTTCAGTCTTTCCCTTTTTCTAGTTGACGTCGATTCTTGAAATACATTTCCATTTTTCTTTTCTCTCACTACGTGTACAACATGCTGGAAATTGTTTTCTATCAAGTATATAGGGCTAAGTCTTTTCACTTTTTAAATTTTGATTACAAATCATAGCATCCTGACTTTGTTTTCTTTGAATTTTGTTGACTAAGTTTTTCCACCGCTTTCTCCCCTCTGATCATAATTTTGAACATGCCAGCTTAAAAAATCTGTTTACTAAATTTTCTTCTCTTTTCTGACAAAAATTTAAACGATGGCAAAATTTGTTTTCGTTGAAACCCGCCCCAAGCTCTGCACTTTAAAAAAAAAGAAAAAGATTTAATTGGTGACATGCCAGCTTTGGTTTCTTTCAAATCTGTTGAATAATATGCTCATTTCTTCCCCCTAAGATTAAGATTTATACATTTCCAGCTTTGCTTTTTTTTTTTTTTTTTTTAAAACCGTTCGATGAGTCTATCCACTTTTCTTTTTTCTCCGATAATATCTATAACATGCCAGCTTTGTTTACTTTTAATTTGTTGACTAAGCCGTCCACTTTTTCTCTGGTTACAAATTATAACATGCAGCTTTGCTTTCTTTTTAATCTCTGACTAGGTGATGTACTGCAAACTCACATGTACAGAGTGAGCGTGGCTGTCGTCCTGTAAAATTTGTTTGTGTAACTTTTTGAATTTTTATGACCGTTGCATGAAAACTGTTTTTCGTTTTCTTTTATCTTTTTTCTCTTTCTTTTTACTTGATTAAAGGGACAATGGGAATAACAGATTAAGCAGAGTAGCCGGAACCTTCAGCGGGGGATGTTTTGTTTTTGTTTTTGTTTTCATTTCTTTTTATCGTATAAGGTTTATCATCACCATACCAGCTGATCACATAGGGGGTTTTCAGAACAGAAAAAGTAATTCCTGTCCTGAAAAAAGCAACAGCAATAAACAGCTATTCATATATTACATTATCATTTCTAGGCTCTCCTAACAATAAACAGCTATTCATATATTACACATAATCATTTAGGCTCTCCTGAAGGCATCAGCATTCTGTTATTGTATTGGCCTCTTCCCCACCCCCTCCCCGAGGAAATAAGATTTATCGCATCATTGCCGCAACGATATAACCAGGGCCATATTTGGAAAACAGGCAGCGTAGAAAGGACAGGTGATGTCCTCGTTGGGTAGTGTTTTACAGTGTCATGCCAATGTGTACAGTATCACTGCCTATGTGTACATATCACTGCCTATGTGTACAGTATCATGCCTATTTTTGTACAGTATCACTGCCTATGTGTACAGCATCATTCCCTAGTCGCCTGATCACCAGCAGCAGTCTTGATTGGTACAAATTCTGCAGAAAAAAAAAAGGAAGGAGATAGGATATAACTTTTTCTTTTTAACCGACAGAGCTCGTGGTATCCTCAAATGCACAAAAATTTAGATATCATGTTTTAACTAGCATCTATCTATCTATTATCTATCTATCTATCTATTTATCTATCTATCTATCTGTCTATCTGTCTATCTATCATCTATCTATCTATCTATCTTCTATCTGTCTGTCTGTCTGCCTGTCCGCCCGCCTGTCTGTTTATCTATTTATTTATCTATCTCCTATCTGTCTGTTTTGTCACTCTGTGCGTATTTTCATGTTTTTAGTTTATCGTAAAGAAGAGGACAGCTGTTGTACATTTGTATGTATCGTCTTTGTTGTTTGTGTAAATTTTCAAGGTGACACTTTTTGACAGCCTGAAAATGCTCTGTATAGTCAGTAGCCCCAAACAATAAAGAAATAAAACTAAATGTCCCTTTCGCTAGACCATTCATTCATTCATTCATTTATTTCTTTCTTTCTCTTCTTTCGTTTTTTGATTGTTTTCGTTTCTTTTATTTTTCATTCATTTTCTTTGTTTCTTTTTCTGTTTCTTCCATTTTTTTCATATCTTTTTGTATCACCCTTTCTCTCTCTCTCTCTCTTCTTTTCTACTCTCTCTCTCTCTCTCTCTCTCTCTCCTTCTTTCTGTTTTATCTGTCCATCCTCTCCTTTTATTAGGATCTGTCTTCAATGTCTAACCATATTTGAAAGAGTAATCAAGCCGTTTGTCAAGTAGCGGACGGACATTCCAGACAGCTGCGATCATTGGCGCTGAGAGTCTCGAGTTCTGAACTCACTGATTTGATACACGAGTCTGTTAACGACGAAACGTCGCAATCCAATGATTAGTCCCAATCGTGACATTACGTAGTTTTACGTTACTACGTTTGCAAAAGCAGAAACGTATGTGTGTGCAAGTTTCCCAAAGGGCATGGGGGATGAGGTAGGAGTGGTTTTGGGGAGAAAAGGGGGCCCCGAGATTTCGATTGTGATGAGATGTCGACAGCCAGTAAATCGTTTACGATCCATGTTTTAACCCTTTGCTTTAATTGGGGAAAAGGGTCTTTCTTTAAGATAAAAAAGGCACTTTGTGAAAGAAACGTGTGTGTGTGTGTGTGTGTGTGTGTGTGTGTGTGTGTGTGTGTGTGTGTTTGTGTGTGTGTGAGAGAGAGAGAGAGATGAGAGAGAGAGAGAGTGAGAGAGAGAGAGAGAAGAGAGAGAGAGAACATGATGGAAATTTGTTCCTCTTCAGAAAAATGTTGAAAAACTGGGGAAAATTATGGAGCTTTCGCCACAATCTAGTGCTAAATTGCGACGAATCCGTGAAAGCGTAGCGAACCCTTGTGGAGGATTTCCTCATGTGTTGACGCGAGATTTCGTGTTTCACCCCAACCCCCTTTCTGTCTCTCTTCTTCCTCCTCTTCACCCCCCCGTTTTGTCGCAGTTTGAGGGCAAAACGTGAGATTGCAACATTGCGTATAAACAAAAAATTTTCTCCAAAGCATCCCAAATAAAATTCCCCGGCGGATCCGCTTCACAGAACATGCCGAGGTTTTTACCCATGATCGAAGTGTCTCGGTTCAGATTGAATTGACTAGCACGCTCTGGAGCATCAAGGACACAGAGAATGCCTTCATCGGAGGCTGTTTCTTTTGTTGATGCATTGAAACGTAAAAAAAAGGGTTATTCAAGGGTGATACATATTTAGGAAAGATTTGTCCCGAGCTTGAACTCTAAAGACAGCGTCTGTCTTCTTCGCGTCATAATGTGATAAATCAGAACTGAAACATCGATTACCTGGGTTCTCTTCTCTTCTCTCTTCTCTCTCTCTTCTCTCTCTCTCTCTCTCTCTTTTCTCTCTCTTCTCTCTGTTGATATTTATTATCGCTATTTCGTTGATGAGGAGTCGTTCAGATAATTTGATTTAGGCATCAACAATGATGTATTCAAGTCTCCTCCAGCAGAGCGCAAACTTCACATTCAGCAAAGTTTTGCCTCCTCTCTGTTGTGTGTGTGTGTGTGTGTGTGTGTGTGTGTGTGTGTGTGTGTGTGTGCGCGCGCGCGCGCGTGCGTGTGTAAAAAGAAAGGCACAAAGAATCGGGGGGGGGGGGGTGGGGGGGGGGAGACGCACACACATGAAGATGAACAAACATAGAAAGACAGAGAAGACAGATAAAAACGAGAAAAGAATATGCAACCAAAAGAAGGAATATTAATTCAAAGAACGGGTTTGACTTTTGTTTCTTTTGTGTATTTTTCTATTTGTTTTTGGGGGTTTTTTTTTTTAATCCTTTCACGGGTTGTTTTCTTTCCTCTTTTCTTTTATTCTATGCATTGTTCCTTTGTTGTCTTTCCTTGATTCCTTTGTTGTCTTTCCCTTTGTTTCCCTTTGTTGTCTTTCCTTGATTCCTTTGTTGTCTTTCCTTGATTCGTTCCCTTTCAATGTTTTTCCTTGGTTGATACTGTCCTTATGTCTGTGTTTTTTTCCCTCCTTCCTTTCTTGGTTTCATACAGTTTTTTTGATACATTTGCTAAAAACCTTTTTTTCCCTTTTATGAAAATTGGTTTTTCCTTTTTACTCATTTATTTTGTAGAGCAAGCAAAGAGAGTGACAGAGAGAACGGAGAGAAAGGTAATGTTTGAATTCTGTTTGTACTGTGTTTGGCGACTGAACATTATTGATTTTTGGTTTGAAAGCTTTCTGACAATCTCTGTCGATCCTTTGCAGTAGCGATAGTTTTTCGACTGGCACTGCCGTTACGTCATCTTTCTGCAGTTCTGAAAATGATTTCTGCTGATAAAACCTAGCAGACAGTTGCAGCCAAACATGCTCATGTTAATTCATTTCAAAACAAACTCCGACGAAGAACGAGAACTTGATCATTAACGCAACGGAGGCGAGCGTGCCCAAATTGTCTTTATGGTATATTTTGATATAAGCCCTGAAAGGGACGTAAAAGAACCGTTCGACGTAGATCCACGACCAGAATGTAAAAAAAAAAAAATAACAAAATCACAAAGCAGACCATCATCAGCTCCATCAAGGAAACGCAGCAAATTTTTTTTTGCATTCGAAAACTTACCATTAAAAGCATCCCGTGTCCTTATACTTTGTATACATAGTCACAGTAGGCTTTATGAGAAAATTGATGAAAGAAAAGCTTACATCGGGAACGTGTATATGGGTGTGCCCAGCGCGCTCGCGCGGGCTGAAATGTAATATCTCCCTTCTCTCTCACTCACTCACTCACTCTCTCTCTCTCTCTCTCTCTCTCTCTTCTCTTCTCTCTCTTTTCTCTCTCTCTCTCTCTCTCTCTCTCTCTTGCATACACAATAGCGGCAACAACCACGACGACGAAACGAAGACAACAACAGCAACGAAACTATTGTCATACCCATGTAAAGACTTGTTTATCGTATTTGCTTTTCGTCTTCCTCTCGTTCATAAAATTGTTCATATCCCATTTCCTTCCCCAGACAAGGTTTAGGCACAGGGTCAGGGTGCGATTGGGATTATTCATACCCGGGGGTGTAGTATTCTGGTCCTTATGTCTGACGTTATCTGTAATGACAGACGCACTGCCGGTAGTGCTGACTCGCTTCCCCCTTAAAGACTTCAGTGTGCACACATCACTGCTCCCACCGTTCCCAGCGCTCCTCTTCTGCCACTGCCATTCTTCACTTCCTCCTGCCGTGTGTGTGTGTGTGTGTGTGTGTGTGTGTGTGTGTGTGACTTGATTCATGTCCGGGAATGTTACAGCGAGGAGGGGGAGGAGAGGGGAGCCAATCGGCAGCTGATTAATGAAGGATACACGCCGAGAACTGGAGGCTTTTTTTGTGCCGTGTGTTGCTTGTTAGGACATCAAGGTACACCGGTTACCAGGGGAGGAAATATTCACTCTCTCTCTCTCTCTCTCTCTCTCTCTTCTCTCTCTCTCTCTGTCTCTGTCTCTCTTTTTTCTCTGTCTCTGTCTGCTGTCTGTCTCTCACTCACTATCTCTCTCTCTGTCTGTCTGTATCTTATTCTCTCTCTCTTTAACCGGTTTGCCATGCATTTGGATAGATTACACGTTAAGAGAACAAAAAAACAAAACACCTTACCTTAATTAACAAGACAAGAAAGATAGAAGTGAATGCCAGAAATGTCCTCGTCAGAATTTTTTTGCAGCCTTTATAACCAAGTTAATCACTAGGCTATTTTATCTAAAATTTGATTAATATGCTTTTCACTTCAGAAAAAAACCGAAAAATGGCTTTTCTTCTTTTGTTTAATTGAGTTTACTTTTTTTTTTGCTTTCAAATTGATATCTGTGTCAGTCTGTATAAAAAAAAAAAGAAACATAAAAAAAAAGTTTGTGTCGTTTTGCTAATTGAGTTTCTCGTAGACCTGGAGGGTGTTCTTTTTGCATTCTTCAGTAGGACTGTCCTTAAAAATACTGACAGCATGTTAGGTTAAGGCGCTAGTCTGGCATTTTGTTGCGTCTGGCGCATGGGCCCCGACTCCAACTTTAAAAAAAAATTATGTACTTTATTATTCATTGTTGTATAAGTTTTCAGGGGTCATGGCTTAGAGTAGCATATATGGGGTGGCCTGGCCGCAGTTGCACTCCTTAATGACACTGAAACCACATTTTCTGTGGCTGTCCAGACCCCAGTACATATGGAGACAAGATCTGTTCTCCCGTTTTAACATCACTGAAATGGAATCCCTTGGGTGCATAGTTTTCCCCGTTGCTTTGCAACCCATTTGTGGAGAACATTTTCTTACCACAGTGGATGGGGGAAAAATGATCTTGAAGTTAGAAATTCCATGCTATGTTTGCTCACATTGAAATTTTTTCAGAAAAAGTCTTTGTACATTTATAGATTTGATTCTGTGGTTAAAAGTTAAAACTATCGTCGCCTCTTGCCACCCACGCCGCATTTCAATTCATTTCTTTTTTTGTGAATTTGACTTTTTTTACCCTTGGTTTTATATCTGAGAGTATTTGGTGGGGAAGTGGGTGGTTAGAAATGGATGCTCGTCTGTTTCACTGACATATAGCTTGCATCACAAAATGGTAAATAAGAGTGACGTGATCGTTGCTCCGGGAAAATCGTTTTTTCACTGAGTGAGCACTATTCTGTGAATGCTCCGACAGATTGGAGTTACGTTCTGTTTATTTCATGTGTGCAGGATGAAAAAAACAATAACCTCATCAACGTGCTACGACAAGTATGTGTCAACGCTTTACTTGGGTTTTTAAAGTTCTAACAGTGGGCTGATTTGACTAGAATGGAAAGACCCACATAAGTCCGTATAACATTAAGATAGTGAAAATTATGTCTGAACAAAGCGCGGTCCCTTTAAAATTTTCCTTTTTTGGGATGACATAGTACAATGTACGTGCACTTCATCTAGAATGTATTACCTTCATATGGATGTAGGTTTATCATTCTTTATCATCCCTCACTAAATAATTAACACTCTCTCTATAGACATAGTTATACTATTCATCAATATTCGTATTTCGTCATCGTTAACACTCTGCTAGATGATGTTTCAGTTGTCATCCAGAAGATTGAAGTCGACTCTGGGTCAGACAAAAGCAATTGGTTTGTTCATGGAATGGAAAATCAGTGGTTTCCATGCTGTCAACGAAAAAATGTCATTTAATATTTCAACGTAGTCTTTTCATTCACTTCCGCACCCCCCCTCCTCCGGCGCTTTCCTCTTCCCAGTCTCACTCCCTTTCAAGTCATGCTATAGTAATTTAGGACTCGTTCACCCTCACCTGTTTACCCCATCCCTCCATACTCCAAACTATAAGTTATTCCGTTGTTTGTTAGTTGTTGTCGTGAATGCGGATTCGCAGCGAAAAATCAATCAATATCCGGGGGAAATGCGGATTTGGCGTTGCTTGACACCCAGTTCCAGCTCCACGTGGGCTGCTGTTCGGGGGCTGTGTCAGGGAAAAACTGGATGTGGGTGTGTATGGAGACGGAACGTGTGCCATAGCGGTTACGGTTTTGAGAGGGCAGAGAAGAGGAGACAGCAGAACAACTCAACAATCATGACAAAAAAATATCAAAGGTTTAGGCGTTGGAGTGAGGGATGCACTGTGGCGTTTGCGGTCGTCGTTAGATTGTTGTGTGGGTGGTGCACTTTTCTGTTTGCTGTTAGTACTGTGGTATTGTTAGGGCTGTTAGTGTTTGGAGCCTGAGGGATATCCTTACTGAAAGCTATGCATTTTATACTGTAACATTATCTCTCTCTGTCTCTCTGTCTCTCTCTCCATCTCTTTTCTCTCTCTCTCTCTCTCTTCTTCTTCTCTCTTTTCTCTCACTCTCTCTCTCACTCTCTCATTGTGCCTCTGTCTCTCTCTGTCTGTCCTCTCTCTCTTTCAGTTGTATTGAAGGTTTTTTGCAAAGAAAAAAATAAACAAAAAAACAAACAGAAAAAACAAACAAAACAGACAAAAAAATTTAGACAGACAAACAAGAAAAAGTAACTAACGAGGCTTTTCATCATTAATCAGAATATCAAAATGAAATTTAAACCAACGAAAACAGAATTATCATTAATTCAGGCAATACAATTTTTTTTTTTCTATTTCACGTATGTCTAGGAAACTGCACAGGTTTGTCGCTTTTTAAGCCGGATTTAATTGTCGCATTGTTTGCCAGTCTTTCAATCTAAATCTGTCTCACTTGTTTTTCTCTGTCTGTCAGGTTGTCTGTTTTCGCTTGTCTGTGTGTCCTTCTATTTGTCTGTTTCTAGCTATCTGTCTGCCCCCTCTTTCTGTCCAATCAGTCTGTGTGTCTGTGTGTCCCTTTCTCTCTCTCCCTCTTGTTTCTGTCTGTCTTTCTCTCTATGTGCCTTTAAGTGTGTGTGTGTGTTTTGTGTGTGTTGTGTGTGTGTGTGTGTGTGTGTGTGTGTGTGTGTGACTCAGAATATTTTTTTCTAACTACAACTCATGTGTATTGCAATGTCAGATAGGCAGCTGGGAAGTACAAGTTCTACATGCGATTCAAAACTTCCCTGGTATTCCTGCGAGTGATGTTTAAAGTGATTGTCGCTAACCAGAGTAACGTTACTGGTCCAGTTTTCCCAAATCATTTATTACTTGCGTACAGAATTATTCTCAAGTAATGAAACTGTCAGTATGAGAGCTCAACAGAAAAAAACACATTTAAGTATAAAAATATAAACATAGCCACCGAATGTTGGAATAAAATTTCTCTGTCTTTTTTTTACATGCGTAACCAGTCTTCACAGAGAAAATGGGGAGAATAAGCACACTTTTGGTGTAACATTCTTATCGGCACTGTAAATGTTATAAACGTGCCGTTTCGTAACTTTAAAAAACATTCAGCCTACAGCATTACATTAGTTATACTCTAGAAAAAAATTAAAATGTAATGTTAACGCTCCGTAAATATATACACAAAAACATTAAAAGAAAGGTAAAAAAGCTTTTGAAAAACAAACCGAAACGATTCTCACGCAATATTTGCTGAATGTGAAGTTCATCTGTATAAAACCTTGATGGGTAGGGGAAGATAATAAATATCCTGCTTCGGTTCTTTTGCTATTCGCCTTTTGGCAGAGTCCTATACCTGGTGAGGTCACAAAACCGCTTCGGGCGAGGAGACTTATTCAATTGGCTGCGCTGCCCTTTCAAGTAAGTACTTATGCCAGTTTCGCATTGTCCACTGTTCAGCGAGGAAGCCCAGTGGGTGCACATGGGCTTTCCCCACGGCGAACCACCGTGCGTGTTTCAGATGGCCAGTTTAGATGCTATCAACATCGAATTGTGGCGACAGGACAGTAAAACACGGCAGTCAGTAAACCCAGTCGATCAACCAAGGAAAGTGGTAAATGCTTTCAATACAACCTGATGGAGTGAAATAGTGAAGGATGGAGATGCAGAAAACTCTCCCATCTTGATCTGTGTACTGACTAAGGCCTAATATACCATAGCATTTTTTTTTTTAGTCTCTCACATTACTAAAAACGTCATCAAAGTCATTTCAAAACACACATCATTTTAGTTACCTAAAGGAACACAGGTCGGGTCATCATCCAAACAGACTTATTGCTTAGACAGCTGAGCTAACAGTCCTTAAAGATCTGGATTTCCAACGATCCTGAGAAAATAGTCCACCCACTCCGGCGAATGAGAAGCTTTCTACGTTGTGACGCGCAAATTGGCGCAAAAGGGCACTTTGGTAGCCTCGGGAACGCGGGTCTTCAAATGACATCCTCCCGCTCGTCCCAGGGAGAGAGCAGTGATTCATTTAGACGCCTCACGCAGCTTTGGCTCCTTAAAGAAGCGTCTCGCCCCGAATTGCATTTAGACGTTGACGCTTACCTGTTTTGAGTACGGAGATGGTTTGTCTGCTCAAACAGCTCATGGTTGGTCACGTGTGGAGTCTTCAAACTGTTGAAACGGAAGATGATACGACTAGAGAGAGAGAGAGAGAGAGAGAGAGAGAGAGAGAGGGGAGAGAGAGAGAGGAGAGAGAGAGAGAGATGATTTACTTGTTAGGTCAGAGGCACAGACAAACGGGGTTCATGTGTATTATGATTCGCATAACAATAGCTACGCTTTTTTCCAATAATGCTTTCAAATACAAGTGCAACAATCATCAGCAAGAAGATCAGTATTGAACAACTGAATATGTGTGTAGACTTTTTGTGAATTTCTTTTGTAATCTCATTAATCGGGAAAATAAAATATAAAACTAGAACTTACTTCGCCCAGAGAGAGAGAGAGAGAGAGAGGGGAAAAGAGAAAAGAGACAGAGAGAGAGAGAGAGAGGAGAGAGACAGAGACAGAGACAGAGAAAGAAAAGGCTATTAGGGCATATCCTATTCTGAGGGGAATAGCTCTTAACAAGGGATGTTAACAAACAACAAATATAAACATATGCACTCAAAAATGAGAATAACTTCAAATTAATCAACATTATGATGGGCAATTTGTTAGCTGTGTGTGGATACAAGGTATGTGTGTGTGTGTGTGTGTGTTGTTGTGTGTGTGTGTGTGTGTGTGTGTGGTGTGTGAGGGGAGTGTGTGTATGTGTGTGCGTGTATGTTTTGTGTGTGTGTGTGTGTGTGTGTATGTGTGTGTATGTGTTGTGTGTGTGTGTGTGTGTGTGTGTGTGTGTGTGTGTGTTGTGTGTGTGTGTGCGGCGTGCGCTCGCTCTCGCATTTGTAAATTCAGTATGAGCACACATCTGACGGGACCCAAATCCCAGTCCAACTTTTAGACTGTGTTTCGAACCTGTTTTCTGAACCCCAAACCCCCAATTGTTTCTTTCCCTGATCTCCAAATAAAAGTTAAAAAATTGTCTCAGCTCTACTCCACCTTTAAGCAACACACAACCTTCCCATCTGAAAAACGCAGACATTGATCTTGGAGTTGGTTTTTTTGATTTTTCTAAATTCCAGAAATTCACCACGGACTTTGTTGAAACACTGAAATCCTACTTTGATCTCGTTTTTTTCCGCACGGACTCGCGGAGCTCTTTGACATTTATACAACCTTTTTCGGTCGAATTTTTTTCTTTCAAATTTTGCATCCTTTCAAAAAATATTCAATGACGGTTCAAAGACAGAGGAGTGTTTTTTTGGTGTGCCTTTTGCTGCACTGCTCCTGATCCAGACTGTTCAAAGCATATTCCTCTGACTGTTCCATTACACTTCAAAGCTCTCAGCCTGGTCCTGGTACTCACGGTGGTCTTCAGTCTGGATTAGAAAGACTCTTTTCAATTTCTCTCGGACTCCCTATCTGCTTTAGAGTCATTGCTGGCCGTAACCTTATCAGTCTGAACTCCCGAAGGTTTTAATTTTTAAACCCACAGCGCTCTGAAATCAGATAGTTACAACAGTGTTCTCGCTCGATTCCCGGTCATGCTGGCATTCGAAGCAACAAAGTGGTAGATCATGCTGCAAGGAATTTTATTAATAAAAAAAAAATGTCCCGATCATCGATCCCCCACAAAGAGTAGAAACTAGTGTTAATGTTTATCAAAGATTAGGACAAGAGGACTTGAACACACTAACTGATGGGGAAACATATTTAGATTCGTAACGGATACTAAACTTTTTAGGTTCGTCGAAACCTGAAGAATTCTACCATCTGCTTTTGGTGGGTATGAAGAAGAAGCCGTTTTTGTGCGATGCCGTCAGGCCATTTAAATTTTTTTCCGCTTGAATCTCTTCAAAGGGAAGGAGGCTCCCTTGAGTTTACCATGTGATGATCCGCTCTTTAAAAATTCATGCACTATAGATTGTTGAATTTACATAAAAATTAGACACAACACTTTACATTGTTTTCCCCGAGGAAACCCCATTCAGGGGTGTTCCACAGGATGTGAGTTCTCAAAGTTTTTAGAGATGAATATTTTTTTGAAAAATATATATGAAAATTAGATTCAGTTTCAAATCGTGTTGAGTACGCTCGGAACTAAATGGGGCCTATTGTTGTAAATTTTCTTTTAGCAAACAAACTTTACAGAAGCCACTGGGACAATGTAAATGCCCTTATACCCCCCACCCCTCCCCTGCTGGTCCTGTGGTTGCTGGGCTATCAACATCGTGAAATAAATCAAAAAGTGCATGTGACCTCTCTCTCTCTCTCTCTCTCTCTCTCTCTTCTCTCTCTCTCTCTCTCTTCTCTCTCAGTGCTAAATGTTGAGGTCTGTTGGTGCGGAATCGAAATCAGTGCTGAAGAGCTGAATCATAAGGGGAAAGAACGTTCACAAAGGAAAACTTTGCCCCACAGGATGGAGCAATGTCGTTTGTGGATAGGGTTTGGGGTAAGCGTGCAAAGGGTCTGCATCCTTTAAGGAAAACTGTAGTTATTCTGGGAAATTCTTTCTATTTGTATTTTTTTCTTTTGATATTGTTTTTATTTTACACTTTGGTTTGGATGTTTTTTTTTTTTTTTTTTTTTCTCAAAACTTCGTTTGTTTGTTCCTTTCTATTTGCATTTAGTATATGTCAGTATTAGCAAATTTTCCATTTTACATTTTTTTCATTATGATACTGTTTCGCATGCGCATTTGTATTAAATGTGTAGATTTTTACATGGGTAATTTATTTGTGTTTTTCTTTCTTCTTCCCTTCTTTTCTTTATATTTTCAGAAATGCTTATGTCTCATTTTTCAATGTATTCATACATGGTTTTTTCGTCTTTACTTTCCAAGAATGTATTTTTGATTTTGTGAAAAAAAAACGATTTGAAGTTGCATATTTGTTTTGCCTTCAACACCTGAAATTGTGTGTATTTCTTTGTTAGTGTTAAATGTAGGTAACTCCATTTTTTCTTGCCAGGGAGGGGAAGGGGGGCTGGAGAGGGGAAAATATTTTAGTTTATTTAAATTTGCCCGTTGTCGTGGTTTTATTTTTCGAACGTGAGCACTCGGCTGCTGTATTCATCATACGTATTGAACACAACAGTAAAAATGAATTAACATTGCGTGGCAAGGTGGAATTGTCCCTTTTCATCTGTGTCAGCTTTTATGAGGAACACATATATGTATGTATGTATGTGTGTGTGTGTGTGTGTGTGTGTGTGGGTAGTGTGTGGTGTGTGTGTGTGTGTGTTTTGTGTGTGGGGCGCGCGCGCACGCGCGGTGCCTTGTGTGTGTGTGTGGGTGTGTGTGTGTGTGTGTGTGCGCGCGCGCGCGTTTCGTGTTATGTAAATGTGTGTGTGTGCGTATTGTGTGTGCGCGCGCGCGCGTGTGTGTGCGTGTGTGTATGTGTGTATGGGCGTGCAAGTGTGTGTGTGTTGTGTGTGTGTGTGTGTGTGTGTGTGTGTGTGTGTGTGTGTGTGTGTGAGCGCGCTCGCACGCGTGCAGGCGATAACAGACATTGTTTTGTTTATTACATACACCATAGTTCCTATATTTGTTAGAGTGCCGGGGATGTTACATTGTTTTTTAACTGAATGCTACAATTTGACAGCCTAACATGAATATCACTGGTTACACTAACACATCAACGGGAAACAGAAAGCAAATCTTTCATCAGCAAGGGTCATACGACATATTTGACTGACGGCTAACTTCACTGCATCGCACGAGCTCTGGATTCCACAGTTTGGAATGGAAAAAGACACAACATCGAAAGTCCCTTCCCGGGGGTTTCCCCCCAATGAATCGGGGCATGGGACTCTCGGAGTTTGGGGCCCTTTTTGCCTCGCATTTAGCCCGCGCCAGAAACTCTTTGTCCCCTCGCTTTTTCTGGTATAGATAAGGAGAATAATTCAAAATTCCCGTGTTTGTGTAGGTTATTGTTAAAAAGTGTGTGATATTTGCATCAGCAGACAGTCCTATGGGAGATGGTTAGTTAAAAGCAAAAGAAAGAAAAAAAAAAAACCGGTTACAGTCTTTTTTTTTGTTCATGCCTTTGGGGAAGGGGGCTTTAGGGAGTGGGGTGGATAGGGGTGGGGCTTAAGCTTGTGTGGAGAATGTGTCAAAGGAGAATCAAGACGGCATTTTGGGTTTTCCTTGGTTTCTTTTGTTTCTTTGCTTCTTTCTCGAAGTCTTTTTGAGCAATATATTTCGATGGCAGACGACGTGATCACAGTTTATTTTCATTATTGTTGTTTGAAAATTGGCTTTGCCAAGTACATCTCAAGATGTAGACGAAGATGAGAGATGACATTGAAACACAGGATTAAGGGTATTTCTGAAACCACGTTGTTAACATGTCGGTTCACATGATCTTTTGAGAGGGGTAAGGATTTTCAAACTTTGGAATGCATGCTGATAACTTGTTTCTTTCCTTTCCTCCTTCATTCGTTCATGTATTTATTCATGAATTCATTTTATCTTTTTTCTTTCTTTTTTTTTTTTTTTTTTTTTTCTTTTTGCCACATGAGCCATTTGTGAACTTGTCTCCCATTCTGTCTCTCCCATTCCTCGTACTCTTGTTTCTCGTCTTCTTTATTTGGTTTCTGTGCTTTTTTTCTCTGTTTATCTCTCCCCCCCCCATCTATGAATCTTTGTCAATATTCACACTTGTACTCTAGGTCCTGAATGAATCTCGATGAAGCAGTAAATCAATCCACGTCTTGCTTTCCCCAAGAACTCAGTGCACACAGTTTTGATCAAACCTTATTGGCAAGGACGAGTCTTAGTTAACAAGTTATAGACAGCTCCGAATTCAGATCAAGATTGTATTTCTCAGCGTTGCGGGGGAAGAAGTGTTTGGATGCTCAGGGGACGCCACTTTAGCCACCCTAAAAAGGGGCTTCGAGAATTGGTTTAGAGGGAGGTGGAGAGATTCTCTGTGTGATGAAGACGTTCTGGATCCATAATGCATTTGGTGGGCTGAAGGTGTCTTGTCTCTGGAAGAGGATAAGTGTATCTCAGCGCGATAGTGGGGGCCTGGCGTTGTCCAGAAGCAAGCGTTCTGCAATCCACTGTAACGCAAATACACACACACACACCAAAACACACACACAACACAACACACACACACACACACACACACACCACACACCCCGCGCGGGCGCGCGCGCGCCATTTTTTATATATTTTTTTATTATATATATATACACATACATACATTCATACATCCATATACCGGCGCACGCACACCACACAAACCCAACAAAACACACCACACACACACACACACACACACACACACACACACACCACACACATACACACACACACTCACTCACTCACCCCCCCCACAAACACACACAAGCGCGCGCGCTCGCACGCATGCATGTTACGATTTCTCTGCCCAGATCGCACGGGCACAGTTAGAAATATACATGTTTATCATGAAGAGGTCCCCAACTCACACTCGGAGTGCAGCCAGCAAAGATCAGGATTTCTAGGCATTCGAAGAGAATCTAATTCCCCAAAACTCTATGTTATTCTCCCAGGGATATGTTACACTTGGGAGACGAGGAATGGAGGAGAGGAGAGTTGCGGGGGGGGGGGGGGGGGGGGCCCCGACCAAGATTGGGCCTTTTGCTGTCTGATTTTCATGTCCAGTTGCCTTGTTTACAACTGCTTGTCCACAGAGGGGGAGCTCGTTGGTCGTCTTAGCTGACAGTTCGTCACGAGTTGGGGGAGGGGGGGGGGGGCGTGGCATCAAGCCGTTGGGGTCAGAAAAGTGATGGTGCCAGTGCGCTCTGAGCAAGCAGAACGTGTCAGTTCTAACCAAATTGGGTTTGAGAATTGGTTGACAGTCATATTTTTTACCTGCCAAAAGAAGTACCAATTGTAACACAAGCATGGTTTCAGTCTGTCTACGTTTAGGTGTTTACAGCCTTTGGGTTCCAAACTTAGTTCTCTTTTCTTGGTGT
The DNA here is from genome assembly GCA_033310375.1 of Conus canariensis. NCBI lineage: Eukaryota > Metazoa > Mollusca > Gastropoda > Neogastropoda > Conidae > Conus > Conus canariensis. The sequence continues at coordinate 816 of JAMYXO010004018.1, read as the reverse complement.
GTGTGTGTGTGTGTGTGTGTGTGTGGGGTGGTGTGTTATGTGTGTGTGTGTGGGTGTGTGGTGGTGTGTGTGTGTATGTGTGTGTGTATGTGTGTGTGTGTGTGTGTTGGAACTGCAAAATCAAGCGTGGTATGCTGTTCTTTGTTTATGGGATTGTACATTGCAAAACCGAAACAATGCATTGGGGTTTGTTAATGTGCGTACACACTATTCCCAAGGGAAAGGGAGGTGTGTTTTTCATGTTTCTTTTTAATTGAAACGGGTTTGAAGGCATGCTGGTTTTTGTATTGGTCTGATACTGAACACCCAAAAAAAACTTTGTTTGATTTTTTCGAAATTAAAATATCTAAAATTTCCTTTTCGTAATTAATTTTTTTATCTTTCATTTTTTGTCTTCTCTTCACTGTTTTTCTGTCTTCCGTATGTCTCGCTGTTCCTGTTTTCTCGTTTTACTGTTTCTCTCAATACTTACTGATCTTGTTGAACTGGAAAATCAACGACCCTCTTAACGGTTCAAATTTCCCTTCCTTTGTCGGTCCAAAATTTGGGAAGACGAGCCTTTGCAAAGAGCTCCTGTAAATTTTCTAGGGAATAGTGTTATTGAAGTCGCATTGACGCTTTTTTGTGGTCCTAAAATAGCGACGACGAGTGGCTTAAGGGGAGGTTGAGAAATTCGCTTTGTGATGAAAACGTCTGGGCTCTTATGCATTTTGTCGGCTGGTGGAGTGTTGTTCTGAGAGGGGCAAGTGTGTTCGGTGGGTTGAATGGGACCTGGGGATTTCTGGAAAATGCTTGCAAAGATTTAGTTACAACGCT
>JAMYXO010004017.1:10000-18454 GCA_033310375.1 Conus canariensis | reverse complement strand
GGCTACAAAGTTAGGGGATTCGGGCCCTACACATTGCCCCAACGCGTGGTTTCAGACCCTTGGAGAAAGTCCCCTTAAACATGGTTTTGGGTGTCATTATGTTATCTTGTATTTTGTGTTGGGGGTTTAGTGAAAACCCCCGTGTACACCAAAGGAAACAAAAAAGACTGGAAATGGTTCCCACCACCTCGGGGCCCCCTGTGGGCCTATGATTGAAGCCCCAGAGTTCATGTGATCCCTGACCCCCTTTGAAAGCTTTTCTGCGCACCAGCCCTAAGGGCCCTCACCCCCTTAGGATGCCCCAAAACGGGGAAGTTTGGGCCCCCAAATTAAAAAGGGAAATTATGAAGGGAGATAACTTGTCAATGATATCCAACCCGCCCCCAATGAAACTTTCGGGTTTTCAAAAGGTAAAAACCCCAAAAACCCCGGGGTTTTTTTGTCAACAGGGATAGAAAAACACAAAAAAACCTGTCTGGTCAAAACAAATAGGGGAACACAGAAAAACCTGCCCTTTTCAACCCCGTTTAGTGAAAAAAAGGAGCCCCTGTCTGTCAAACACAAATTAGTGAACACGGGGAGACCTGTCTTTTCAAAACTTTAGTAAAACAGGGACCTGTCTGTAAACCAAATAGAGAACCCCCGGGAAAACCCTGTCTTTTCAAAAAACAAATAGTGAAAAAACCAGAAAAAATGCCCTGTAAACCACGTTTGAGAACTCAGGACCGGTCTGTCAACACGATGGGGGAACCCAAGGACCTGTTTTTGTCAAAAAAGGGATAGGGGAACTCAGAGCCCCTTTTCTGTAAACCCGATATTTAAACACAGGCCTGTCTGGTTTTACACGATAGAGAACTAAAGGGACCCCCCTGTTTGCCCAACCCCGTTTAGTGAAAAAAAGAGACCTGTCTGTAAAACACGATAGAAAAACTCGAAAACCTTTTCTGTCAACCAAAAGTGAAAAACGAGCCCCCTTTTCTTTCAAAAAAACAAGTAAAACCACAGAAAAACCTGTCGGGTAAACCCACAAACAGTGAACACAAAAGCCTGTTTTTTAAAACACGATAGTGAACCCCAAAAAAAAATGTCTGTAAAAACCCCGATTTGTGAAAACAGAAAACCCTTTTTCTGTAAACCACCGAAAAGTGTTTGAAACTGCCCGAAACCCAAGGAAAGTAACAGTGCGGGCCGGTCTCCTTTGAGGAATGTGAATTTTCCCCCAATTTTTTGGGTCTTTAACCCCCCAAAATTTTTAAAAAAAATTTCATTACATTTTTCCATGAGGGAATGACGTTTTTTTAAGGTTTTCCCTTTTTAGTCAATTCAATTTATGATGCTCACTTCAACCTTTGGGGGTTTTGTTTTTTACCCCACCCGCCCCTAAGGGCCCCCAAAACGGGCCCTGTAAGATGGGATCTTTAAAAACTAAAATCTGATTTTTAATGAGTTTTTTTAGTTTTTCCTAAAAAAAAATTCATGTTGTTTAAATTTTTTTTAAAAATGTGTTTTGGAAAAAAAAGTTTTTAAAGACTGGAAAAGGGGTTTTTTCAAAAAATTTGGGAAAAACATTTCTTTAAAAATCCCTCGAAAAATCAAAGGGGGGGAAGGAAAAAATCACTTAATAGTTTTCCTTTATAGAATTGTTGGAAAAGTTTTTGTGTGTAATGTCAAATTGCATAAAAATTTCCCCCACCTCCCCGCGTACTTTGGTTTTCCATGCTGGGGGTGGATGTTTTATAAAAGCCTACGGCAAAATTTTAAAAAAGGAAGTCATTAACATTACCCCATTAAATTTTGAAATTTTTTGGGGTTTGGGGGAAATTTTTCCCTTGGGTTCAGGGGTTTTTCGATCGAGGAAAAAAAACCTGAAGAAAGCAACATTTTTAAACGGCTATTGTTTGAAAAAACATGAAACCCAATTGTTACATTTTTTCGGTACAACCGCCCCCAATTTTTAAACTTTTTTCCCGTTACTTTAACCACCCCTTTAATAGGGTTTTTTACATGTCTTTAGAAAAAAAAACCGAAAAATTTGTGCCAGGTTTTACCCCTTTTTAAAGGTGTTTTGAACCTTTGTTTCACTTTTGGGGGCCCGGTGATATCGTCCCAAATTTGTACCCTAAATTTTTTAAAATACCCTCACCTTTTTAAAATAAAACATTTTTTAAAATTACACCCCCTTTTGTTTTTTTAAACCCATGACCCCTAGGGCGGCGGTGGGTTTCTTTTGCACTCCCCCCAAAAACCTTAAAAATATGCCCCCCACCTTTAAAAAAATAGAATTTTTAAAAATTTACACCTTTTTAAAATTTTTTTGAACCATGATAAATTTGGCGGCGGTTTGGGGTTTTTGGGGGCCCCCCTTGAAACCCAAAAACCTTTTCCAAAAATGGGCCTCCCCATTAAATAGACACAAATTAAATTAAAAACCTCTTTAGTTTTTTTTTTTGGAAAACCCAGGGATCTCTATGGGGGCCCGGGGTGGTATCGTTTCACTGTTCCCCAAAACCCTTTCCCAAAAACCCTCCCCAATTAAAATGGGCCAAAATTTAAAAATTACCCCTCTTTTAGTTTTTTGAACCATGATAAACTATGGCGGCCGGTGGGGGGGTTTCTCCCCTGTACCCAAAAACCCTTTCCCAAAAAAAGCCCCCCCCCATTAAAATAGAAAACTTTTAAAATTTTCACCCCCTTTAGTTTTTTTTTTAAAAACCATGACCCCTAGGGGCGGCGGGTTTATCGTTTTCTGTCCCCCAAAACCTTTTCAAAATAGCCTAAACCTTAAAAATGGGAAAACTTTTAAAATTTTATGCTTTGCAATGTTTTGTTTGGACCCCTTCCCAAAAATTCCCTCCCCCATTAAAAAAAGACACTATTAAATTAGGGAAAATGCAAATTTTTTTGATGACCCCTTCAAAATTTAACCCTCCCCCTTTTTTAAAAATAGCCCCTATTAAATTATGCATGCAATGTTTTGTTTAAACCCCTTTCCAAAATAGCCTAAACCTTTGGGAAATGGGACACTTTTTAATTTAAATGCTTGCAATTTTTTGTTAAAACCCCTTTTTCAAAAATAGCCCCCCCATTGAAATAGACACTTTTAAAATTTTTTGCATTGGCAATTTTTTGTTTGACCCCCTTTCAAAAAAAGCCCCCTCACCTTTTTAAAATAGACCCCAAATTAAATTATGAATCCCAATGTTTTGATGCCCCCCCTTTTCCAAAAACATTTGCCTCCTAAATTTTAAAAATAGACACAATTCAATTTTTGCATGCAAATTTTTTTTGGATAAACCCCTTTTCAAAAAAACCCCCTCACCTTTTTAAAATAGACATTATTAAAAAAAAGCCTAAACCTTTAAAACAGACATTTATTTAAATTTATGCATGCAAATGTTTTTGATGACCCCCCCTTAAAAATTTGCCTCCACCTTTTTTAAAAATTTGATATTTTTAAAAATCCCCTCACCTTTTAAAAAGAGACTTTTAAAAAAATTCCCCCTCACCAAAAAAAATTTGCATTTTTTTAAAATTTAGACCGAAATTTTAATAGAGAATTTTAAAATTTATGCTTTGCAATTTTTTTTGTTTTGGAAAACCTTCAAAAAAACCGCCCCCCTTTAAAAAATAGACACTTTAAAAAATACCCCTTTCACCTTTTAAAACAGACACAAATTTAAAATTATGAGGGAAAATGTTTTATGACCCCTTCTAAATAGCCCCCCTTTTAAAAAATGGGACACCTTTTAAAAAATTGGGCCTCACCACTTAAAAAAAGGGACACTTTTAAAAATGCCCTAAACCTTTAAAAAATAGACACTATTAAAATAGCCCCTCCCCTTTAAAAATTGGGAAAACCTTTTAAAATGCCCCCCCAATAAATGGGACACTTTTTAAAATGCCTCACCTTTAAAAATGGGGGGACACTTTTTTTAAAATGGGCCCATCCCCTTTTTAAAATGGGACACAAAATTAAAAATACCCCCTCCCCCTTTAAAATTTTGACATTTTTTTAAAAATAGCCCACCTTTTTTAAAATGGACACAAATTAAAAATGGGGCCTCCCCATTAAAAAATGACATTTTTTAAAATGGGCCTCCCCTTTAAAAAAAGACACTTTTTTTTAAAATTTACCCCCAACCCATTAAAATGGGACCCCCAAAATTACAAAAATACCCCCTCCCCCTTTTTTAAAAATGGGACACTTTTTAAAATAGCCCCCCACCTTTTTTAAAATAGACTTTTTAAAAAAAAATAGCCTCACCTTTTTAAAAATAGCATTTTTAAAAATTAGCCTCACCCTTTTAAAATAGACATTTTTTAAAAATAGCCTCCCTCCCTTTAAAAAATTAGACACAAATTAAAATACCCTCCCCTTTTAAAATAAAAACACTTTTTAAAATAGCCCCCCCTTTAAAAATGGGACACTTATTAAAAATGGCCTCCCCAAATTAAAATAGACACAAATTTAAAAATAGAAAACCCAACCATTAAAATAGACCCCTTTTTAAAATAGCCTCCCCCCCATTAAAATAGACACTTTTAAAATACCCCTTTCCCCCAATTAAAATAGCCCTTTTTTAAAAAATAGCCTCCCAAATTTAAAATTAGACACTTTTTTTAAAAATTAGCCCTCCCCCCAATTAAAATAGACATTATATTAAATTCCCTTTCACCTTTAAAAAAGACACTTTTAAAAAAATACCCCCTCCCCAATTAAAATAGACACTTTTTAAAAATTAGCCTCCCCCAAAATTTTAAAATAGACACTATTAAAAAATCCCCCCTCACCATTAAAATAGACACTTTTAAAAATACCCCAATAAACCATTATAATGGGCACTATTTAAAATAGCCTCCCCTTTAAAAATTTGGAAAATTTTTTAAAATAGCCCCCAAAAAATTAAAAATAGAAAATTTTTAAAAATTAGCCCACCTTTTTAAAATAAAACCACTTTTTTAAAATAGCCCCCCCCAATTAAAATAGCCCATTATTAAAATAGCCTCCCCCTTTAAAAAATAGCCCACTATTAAAATAGCTCCCCCCCTTTACAAAATAGACTTTTATTTAAAAAAATACCCCAAACCATTAAAAATTAAGACTTTAAAAAAATTTTGCCCTCACCATTTAAAAAAAATAAAACATTATTAAAATTTCCCCCCCTAAAACCATTAAAAAAAGCATTTTTTAAATAACCTCCCCCTTTAAAATGCCCAATATTAAAATGGGCCCTCCCCCTTTTAAAATAGAAAACTTTTTAAAATACCCCTCCCCCCTTTTTAAAAATGGGAAAAATTATTAAAATAGCCTCCCCAAATTAAAAATGGGCCACTATTTAAAATTTAGCCCCCCACCTTTAAAAATGGGAAAATTTTTTTAAAATAGCCTCACCCCCTTTAAAATAGACCCCAAATTAAAAATAGCCTCACCATTAAAATAGACATTTTTTAAAAATGGGCCTCCCCCCAATTAAAAATGGGACATTTTTTTAAAATGGGCCTCCCCAAATTTAAATTGGGACATTTTTAAAAATGCCTCCCTTTTAAAAAGACATTTAAATTTAAATAGCCTCCCCCCTTTTAAAATGACACTATTAAAATAGCCTCACCTTTTAAAATAGACCACTTTTTTAAAATAGCCTCACCATTAAAATTGACATTATTAAAAAATAACCCCCCCCCACCTTTAAAAATTACACACTATTTAAAATACCCTAAACCTTTTTTTTTTAAAAAGGCCCATTTTTAAAAATTTTGCCTAAACCAAATTTAAATTTAAAAATGAAAATTTTTAAAAAATACCCCTCACCCAAAAAATAGACATTATTAAAATAGCCTCCCCATTAAAATAGACATTTTTTAAAATTTGCAGGGAAATTTTGGTTTTTAGGGAAAACAGAAACTTTTGTTGGGGAATCGTCAACGATGGGAAAAATAAACAGAATTGCCCGGGACACAAGGTTTTTTGGATTCGTTGGACGATGGAAAAAAAAAAAAAAAACCAAAATTGGGTTTTCCGGGAAAAAAGGTTTTTGGGGGAAATCGTTTTGCGATGGAAAAAAAAACAGAATTGTTGCCCACAAGGTTTTTTTTTGGAATCGTGCGATGGAAAAAAAAAACAAAATTTTTGTTTTGACCCCTTTTTTTGGGGGGTTTTTTTGGGAAAATCGGACGATGGAAAAATAAAAAAAAATTGTTAAACACAAGGTTGTTGGAATCGGGGGACGATGGAAAAATAAACGAATTGTTGACAAAAGGTTTTTTAAACCTTTGGACGATGGAAAAAAAAACCAAAATTGTTGAAAAAGGGTTTTTTGGGAAAATCTTTTGGCCCGATGGAAAAAAATAAAACAGTTTTTGTCTGACACAAGGTTTTTTGGGAATCTTTTGACTCGATGGGAATTTTATAAAAAAGAATTGTCTTGAAAAAGGGGTTTTTTGGGGAATCTTTTGGGACGATTTTAAAAAAAAATAAACAGAATTGCCCCGACACGGGTTTTTTGTTGGAATCGGGGGACGAGGGAAAAAAATAAACAGGAATTGTTGACCAAGGTTGTTTGGAATTTTTTGACGTTTGGAAAAAAAAAAAAAAACCGGGGAATTGTCTAAACCCCGGGTTTTTTTGTTGGGAATCGGGGGACGAGGGAAAAAAAAAAGGGAATTGTCTGAAAAAGGGTTTTTTGGGAAAAATCTTTTGACGAGGGAAAAAATAAAAAAAAATTGTCTAAACACGGTTTTTTTGGGAAATTTCGTTTTGGGGATGGAAAATAAACGGGGAATTTGTCTGAAAAAGGGTTTTGTTTGGAATCCTTTGACGAGGGAAAAAAATAAACGGGAATTTTTCCTTGAACAAAGGTTTTTGTTTACAACAGTGACCGAATTTAAATTGGACTGAAAGGGGGGTAATTTAAAATATCTGGAATAGGCCTTGTTTTCTTCCTGAAGGAAAAAAAAAAGTCAAGGGTTTCACCCAAAAAAAAAGACTGAAAAAAAAAAGTTTGTAGTGTGGTTCATCTCTGGAGTTTGAAACTATATATGCCCCCAGAATACATAAAACGAATACTTTAAACGAGGGGGGAAAAAAAAAAACAAACAAAAAAAATAAAAAAAAAAAAAAAAAATAATTGAAAAAATTCAGTTTTTTTGTAAACTAGTTTAAAACAGAAAAAAACCGTTTTCGGGATATAAAAAAAATTGTTTTTATTTTTTAAAAAAAATTTTAACGGAGGGTAACAAACAATTTTACTCTAAATTTAAAATTTTTTGGGTTTTTAAATTTCCCCTTCTTTTTAAACCCCGATTTCCGTTTGACTTTTTTTAAAGGCAGACCCCCCAAAAATCCCCGTTTCCGAAAAAGAAATAAAAAGTCTTTTTTTAAAAAGGGGTTTAAAAAAACTTCTTCGGTTTACAGACCCCCTTTAGGTTTGTTTTTTTTAAATTTGGTTTTAAAACCCCTAAACCCAAAATCCCCCCAAATCTCTATTGAAACGGGACTGTTTTTAAAAAAGGGTTTTTTTCAAAACTAAAAACAAACCCACCAAATCTCTATTGAAAAGGGGACTGTTTTTTTAACGGGGGAGTTTTCAAACTTCAAAAATCCCCCAAAATTTCTCTTTTGAAAAAGTTTCCCCAAAATTTTCGTTTGGGGGTCTTAAAAATCGTGGTTTTAATTTTTTTTTTTAATTTTTTCCATTTTCCTCTTTTTTTTTTAAAAAAACCCCCCTTATAAAAAAAAAGAGGGTTTTTAAATCTTCCCAACCTCGGGACTTGAAGAAAAACATTAGAAACGGTTCCCGGGTTTGTTTGCTGTTTTACTTAATATTATTGGGGAAATTGGGAAATTGTATGGGGGGTTTCCAAATTTTCTCTAAAAATTATCCTGTTTTCCCCAATGTTGGGCTTTTTTTTTACAATGTAAGGTTTTTTGCAGCGCCAAATTTTCAAACCCAGTCTTTTGACTTTTTAAATCAAAAAAGAAAACAACAAAGAAAATTACCCAACTTTATACAACAAAATAAATAAAAAAATTTAAATACTGGGTAATATGAACAAATAGATAAAATTATTTACCCCACATTTTTGGGGAGGCCCAAGGAAACAAGATTTAAAACTATAAAAAAAAATCTTTATCTCTTTGGGGGGTTTCCCACTCAAAAGGGGGGGTACATTTGCAGAAAAGTTTAAACCGGGCCAAAGTTTAAAAGGTTGACTTGGATTGGATGGGGAAAAAATTCCCCGGGTTTTCCACCTTTTCCATTTTTTCCAGGCCCCCCCATTAAAAATTTAAAAACCCCTTTAAAAACTTTTGGTTTTTTTTTATATTGAAAAATTATCTAAGCTGGGGACCCAATCCCCTTCCATAAACCCGGCCCATTTTTTTAAAAATAATGGGAATGCAGCCCCTCCCGAAAATTATATTAAAATTAATGAAGGGCAAACTTACATAATTACCAT
>JAMYXO010004017.1:0-7500 GCA_033310375.1 Conus canariensis | reverse complement strand
AAATCCCCCCAAATTAAGATTTTACAGTTTCTGAAGGAAAATTACCTTTCGTATTTTTCCCCGTAATTTTTTTTCCTTTTTTTTTTTCCCAGAGAAAGTCACGGGGAAATTATTTTAAAGAATATATAGAAAAAATTTTTATTTTTTTGGTATTTATATTACCCTTTTTAAAAAGGGGGTTTGGCATTAGCAAAACCTTTTCCCTTTTCAAAAAATTTTTTTTTGTTTTTGTAAAAAGAAGGGTTTAAAAACCGTCTATGAACTAAAAATGCTCCATTATGATCCCATCCCCGCTTTGGACATGTCACTGGTAAAGGAAAAAGTGAACTGAAGGGGCCCGGGTTTTCCCAAAGCTTAAGTAGTTTTTTAAAACTCGTTTCGAAATTTCCTGTCATATCCCACTTTTTTTTTTCTTCTTTTTTTTTTTTTTGGGAAAATTTTTTTACTGTTTAAAAATGACGGGAAATTGTTTTTTATTTAATTCTTGTTTTCATTTTTGGAAAAAATTGATTTAATACCCCCTGAACCAGGTTTTTTTTGGGGGAAATTATTCCTACAACCTGCCAGACCTTTAAATTATATAACAAACGGGTTTAGGAAAAACTTTTTGGTTTCCCCCCCCCCAATTTGTTTTTTTGGAAAAAATTTACACCCCCAAAAAATTTCCAAAGCCCAAATTTTCCCATTTTTCCGGACCGAACCCCCTTTGTGCCGAAAAATGAGGGTCATACAAACAGAAAAAAAAAAAAAAAATCCCCCCCAAGGAGAAAAAACCCCCCGCAGAAAAATTCAATATAGTAGTCTACAATGTTTTAGCGAAAGGGAAATAAAAAAAAAAATGTTGTGGGAAAAGAAATAAAAAATAAAAAAAGAAAGGGAAATTTAGAATAGCGGGCCCTCATTGTTGCCCTCGAACAAAAAAAGGCGGGGGTTTTGATCGGCCCTTTTTAAAGGGCAGACTGTAAAATTTAGATGTTTGTCCCTCCCTTCAACCCGGGCCAACCGAAAGTGTCCCAAGACCTTTGAGGGGAAACATGCCCTGTGCCCATAAAATAAAATTCCCTTTTTATTTCCAGAAACCCGTAACAGTGGGTCACAGATTTTTGTGGGGTTTCCCTCAGAGTTTTGGGGTTTCCTTTAAATTAAAAATTTGTGCGGGAAATTTGACGCTTTAGCGTCTGTTTTTTTTTGTGGGTTTTTTTCTTTCTTTTTTCTTTTTTTTTTTTTCAGTTCCCCACCCCTTTGGGAATTTTTTACTACTGTTTTTTTCACCCAAAGTTTTTAGGCTTGTCGGTTTTTTGGGAAAAAAAATTTAATAATTCGACTTAGCAAAATAAGAATTTTTTTTTTTTAAAGCTTTAATGTGTGACATTTTGTCCGTTTTTAATTGTTGGGGTATGTATTTTATGTATGAAATGTTTGTATGTTAAAAAGTATGTATTGTTTGATGTATGTATGTATTTTGGTTCTGTCTGTTTTTTCTGTCTGTTTTTTTTTGTATTTTTATGTTTGTTTTATGTATTTACAAATACAAAAGAAAAGTTATATGTCACCAAAACCACACAACAGCGCGGCCCCGCGCCGGCGCACGACGCGGGGAACGCCACGAAAACCCGCAAAAACGACGAAACCCACCACACACAACCACACACACAAAACCCAAAAAACACCCCACACACACACACAAAAGTATTTTTGTTTTGTGTTTTTTGGGTGTTGTGTGAAAATTGTCCGTTTGTGTGTGTTTTGTTTTGGGTTGTGTTTCCCCTTGTGTGTGTTTTTTGTGTTGTTTTTAAATTGTGGTGGGGAAAAACTGGGGCCCCCAAAGTTTTTTTGCAAATTTTTATTTTTTTTTAAAAGTTTTTTTTTTTTTTTTTTTTTTTTTTTTTTTTGGGTTTTTTAAAAGAGTTATGTCGGGGGGGAAAAAAAATTAGATTCTTGTAGATGGGTTTTTCAAAAAAAAAAAAAAAAAAAAAAAAAAAAGGGAAAAGGGAATTTTTGGTAAAAGTTTTTGTTAAATTCTTTATTTTTTTAGGGGAAAATTCATTTCAGTATGCATGCGTGGCGGGGTGGGGGGTTGGAATAAAATTAACACAAAGCCGGATGGTCTTTAAAACTAAGAAGGGACAAAAGGGGTTTCAAAAAGCTTTCTTTTTTGGACGGGCCCCGGGTTGGGGGAGGGCGCTTTTTGGCCCCAATTGCCCCGTTTTTTGTTTTTTAAGGGGTTTTGTTTTTTTTGGGTTTTTTTTTTTTTAAATGTGATCGAGGTTTTCATTTACTAAACTTTAAACCTTTTAAAAAAAAGCCCACATCCCGGGGCCTTGATAGGCCCCTTAACAAACCCCCGGGGTCCCCGTTTTTGTTTTTGGAAAAAGAAATAAAAAAAAAAAGGGGGGGGAAAAAAAAAAAAAAAAAAAAAAAAAAAAAGGAAAAAAAAAAAAGGTAAAAAAAAAAAAAAAAAAGGGGCAAAAAAAAAAAAAAAAAAAGGAAAAAAAATTTAAATTATACTTTTAACCATAAACCCCTTTTTTTACCCCAAATAAACTAGACAAATTAAAAGGGAGTTTAGGTTTACTGTTTGATTAAAGGGGGGGTACAAAAAAGGAAAGGGCCCCCCCCCCCCCCTCCCCCCCCCCAAAAAAACCCCCCCCCCCCCCCCCCCCCCCCCCTTTTTTTCTTTTAACATTTACTTTTTAACCCGGTGAGGGTTCGGGGGAAACTCACTTTGCTTTTCCCCAAAGTCCGAAAAAAGATTTTGTGTGCTTTGAACAGCTTTAAAGCAAAAATTTGAGAGCCTCCCCAGTGGCCCGCCAGAGGAAAAGGAAAAACGCCCCTTTAAATTTAAAACCCAAACCCCGGTTCCCCCCGCAAAAATTCCCAAACAACAGATTTTTTTCTACCGAAAAAACAACCCCGTGACTAAAAAACCGTCTCCCCCCAAGAGCGTCGTGGGGCCCACAACCCAACCCGCAATTTTTTGTGTAAGGGGGCCCTCCGGGCCCCAAATAAATATTTAAATAGGGGGGGGTTTTTTTTTTTTTTTTTCTTCTTTTTTTTTTCTTGGGGGGGCCCCCTCCTCCAAAGTGACAGAAAAAATTCAACGGGTTTTTGGGATTGCGGGTTGCTTTCCGGGAAAGAAGAAGAAAGATAAAAATTAAGATAATTTTTTCCCCTTTATAGAAAAAGCCGCCGCAACGGGCCAATAAGGGCTGTCCCCAAAGGGTTTTTAAATAACAACCAAGTCATTAAATTCCCCACAATTTTTTTAAAAAATACATCAAAAAAACCATCCGAAAGTTTTTTTTTTAAAATCTTTCCACTTTTAAAAAAATCAGATCCGTTTTGAAAAAAAATGTTAATCTCTTTCAAAAAAAAATTTTCAAAGATGGCATAGGTGGGGCATCCTGAAAAAGGGTTTTCATGGAACCCCTGCCTTTTTAAAAATTTGTTTTTTGGCCTCACTTTCCGTGCAAAGTCCCAACCCTCTAAAAAATAGGGCTTCATTGTGAGTGGCACAAAAAATGGAATGCACCACGGAGCCCCTTCCCATTTCTTTCAAAAGGTCCCCAAAGGGGGTTTTAAAATACAAAGGGCCCGGTGTGCACCCCGGAAAAAAGAACTGTTTCTTCTTTACGCCCAAACCAGCCAAAATGGGGAGGCCCCCCTTTAAAGGGTTTTGGGGAGGGAAATCTGAAAGAGTTTGTTATCCTTTCTGTGTTTTCTTTTTTCCCTCCTCCCAAGGGGTCTTCACTTTAATCGTTAATTTTTGGGTTTCAGATCGGAAGGGGTTTTATATTTTGGAAAAGTTTCTCTTTGTGGCTTTTTGGGTTTAAACAAATAAACCATTTCGTTCCCTCCAGTGAACATATGCCCAGGAACCCCAAGCCAAAAAAAGGGAAAAGGAAAAAAGAAGAAAGAAGAAGAAAAAAAGAAGAAAAAATAGAAGAACTGGGGAAGATTTTTTTTTTTTTTTAGCTTGCGAGGCCCTTTCGCAAAAAACCAAAAAAACGGTTGTTATAGGTTTTTGGGGGCCCCCGCTTTAAAACTTTGTTGCCCCCAAAAAAAAAAATCTTTGGGGTTGCGCTTTTTTGAGGGGCCAAAATTTTAAAAAAAAAAAAAAAAAAAAAAAAAAAGTTCTTTGGGGGCCCAGGGTTGAATTTTTTTTTTTTTTAAATTTTAAAAAAAAGGAAAAACCCGTGTGACTGAGAAATTGAAAGTGGGGAAAATTTTTTGTAGAAAAATAATGAAAAAAAATTAAATTAGTTTTTAATTAAAAGGGGAAAATCTTTGCTTTTTTTATCTGACTGGTTGTGTTTGACGTCGCATAATTTGGAAAAATTCCAAAAGTGCTTTTTTGTGTGTTTTTGTGTGTGTTTTTGTTTTTGGTGTGTTTTTTTTGTGTTTTGGGGGCCTGGGTGTTGTTTTTTGGGGAGGGAGAGAGAGAGGAGAGAGAAGGGGCTTTCTTGGGGAGGGGAAAAACTACACTTGATTGAAAAAAACTGGCCCAATTTAAATGAGGGGTTTTGGGCCCAAGGGTGTGACCCCCAACGGGCGGGCCCCAAAAAAAGGTGAAATTTTGGGTAAATGGTTCAGGGTTCTGCACTGTAAAAAGGGGGGGAATGCATTTTTTTTCTTTCCCGGAAATGGGTCTGCCCCCGTCCCTGCAACTTGTTTTTGTATGTCCCTGTACAGTACTGTATTCCCACCTGCCCTGCTTTAAAGCAGGTGTTTATTTGTACCGCTTTAGAAAAAAAATTTTTACTTTTGGGTTTCCTTTACCGTTCCTTGACTGTGTGTATTGTTTTTGATTGTGGGGGGTTAAGCTTACGTTTTTCAGTCTGTATTTGTCAAAAATTTTTTGCATTGAATTGGGGCTTTTTGTTTTTTTGAAAAGGTTGTGTGTGTTGGGTTTGCTGTGTGTTTTGTTTTTCCCTGTTTGGTTTTTGTGTATCTATAGGTTCCCCGTGTGTGTTTTTGGGGGTGTGGGGAGTTTTTGTTTTTTTTGGGGTTTGTGTTGTGTGTTTTGGGGTTGTGTGTGTGGTGTGTCGCTCTGCCCGTTTTTTTTGATGGGGGGGTAGAGAGAGAAGGGGGAGGGGGGGTTTTCCGGAAGAGGGGGAAAAAGGTTGAAGGAGGACGGCGGGAAAAAAAGAGATTTTTTGGGCCTTGAAAAAAGGAAAAAGAGAGAAGAGGGGAGAGAGGGGGAAGATGGGCCCATTTCACGGGGGCTGAAAAATACCCCAAAACAGATTTTTTTGACTTTATAAAGTTGTACTATCTTACTTTGCACTGAAATTTTCCCGGAAAAAAAACCCCCTTACTGCGTTGAAAGCTATCTTTCTCACCCATTCCGGGTCTTTAATTCGAGGTGGTTTTCCCCTAAGAAAAAAATCACGTCCCCATTTTAAACCGGGGCGAAAATTATTTCTTTTTTTGTTCGATGAAACGTTTTTTCTTTTACCCCCCCTTTCCCCAAAGGCAAGTGTTTCTTTATAAAAAATGATCGTGACAAGAAAAAACCCCTTTGGGGCCTAGGGGAGTTATATCAGGGAATATGCTCAAAGTGGGAAATCAGTGGGTTTGTGATTTCTTGGGTTGGGAAAAGGTGTTTTTATTTACATCCCCTTTTTTAAAGGGCAAGGCGTAAAAAAAAAAAAGTTTGAAAAACACCCCCCAAAACACACACACAAAAAAACCACAAAAACCACACACACACAAAACACACACACACACACCCCACTAAAAGGGTTGGGGAAAAAAAAAAAATAAGGAAAGGGTCAGAAGCATGGGGCCCGTTTTGGTGGCTCTTGAAGGTTAAAGGGGGGTTTTGAAGCTTTTTTTAAAAACCTAGAAAAATGGGGCAACAAAATGTTCGAGGGACGTTTTTTTATGAGGACACCTTTCCCCCCCCCCCCCCCCCCCTTTTTTAAAATATGACATTTTGGTTTTTTAGAAATTTAAAAAATTTTCGATCAGCTTTAAAAGTAAAAAATAGGGATGTATATTTATTTTATATATATTATATTTTATTTTTTATATATTATACATTAAAATGTGGGGTTTTTAGATTATATTCTTTAAATTTTACATTTGAAAAATAGGTTGTAACGGGTTTCCCCTGGCTAAATGCTGAGACTTTGGGCTGAAGTAATCTTTTCAAAGCTTCATAGATCAAATTTTTGGGCCCCAGTTTTTAAGTGGGGGGCTTCTTTTCCTTTGTTTAAAAAACAGCAGTTTTGAAATAAAAAAAGTTAAAGGGGGTTTTTTTTAAAGTTTATTAAAAAGGCCTTTAAAATTAATTGGGGGAGAGAGAGAAGGGAGGGAATTTTGGGGAGAAAAGGGGAAGGGGGGGAAAAGGGGAAAAGCGAAAAAAGAGAGGATTTCCCGGAAGGAGAAAAAAAGACGAGGAAAAAGGGGGGGGAGGGGCCCTTTAAAACAACGGGGGTTTGATGATACCAAAAACCAGTTTTTGAATAGATCAAGAAAAAACCTTTTTGGGAAACCCCAAAAAGGGCTCCGGTAAAATCAAAAACCACCCCCCGATTGTATGTAGCACCCATTATTTACTTTTTTTCCAAGTGAGCGGCCAATAAAGCCAATGAACCCCTTTGGGCCCGGGTAAATTTTTTCATATCCATTTTCAGACCCCCCAAGTGCGTTTTATCGTACCCTTTTTTTTTCTGGAAAACGGGAAACCCGGTGGGGGATGGGGGGGGGGGGGGGGGGGGGGGGGGGGGGGGGGGGGAGGGGGGGGGGGTGGACAAGGGGAGTTGTGAGTCTTTTATTTCTCCCCCAAAAAAACCCTGTGGGCTAGGAAATTAATTAAAAATTAAAAAAGCTTCGCTTGCTTTCCCTATCACGGGCCACATTTTTTTACAGCCCTACCTGACTTCGAAAAAAAAGGGGAGGGAAAAAATTTTTAAAAGGGAAAAGTTTACTCTCATTGTACTTTTTACACCCCATTTAGGGGGGAAAGGAGGCGTGATGTAACACTTTTTTTTTTCATTGCCCCGCTTTTTTTGTGCCCCCCTTTTTTTAGGGATTTAATTGACTAAAAACCCTTTAAAAGGTCGTGGCCCACTTCTCTCTTCTCTCTCTCTCTTCTCTCCTTCTCTCCCCTCTTTCTCCCACAACCAAACCACAAACACCCCTTAACACACACACAAACACACTACACAAAACACTTCACACCACTTACACAAAAAAAAACACACACACACCCCACAAAACACCCCACACACACAACACCCAAAACCACACACACACCCCCTTTTAAAAAAACCCAAAAACCCCCTTTCCCGAAACAGACTTTTAAAAAAAAATGAAACCCAAAAAAGATCTGATAAAAAACTCTATGAAAAATTAAGGGTCACCCCCCCCTCTTTTCTCTCTTTTCCTCTCTCTCTTTCTCTCTTTTCTCTCCTCTCCCCAATCTTTTAACTCCCATTTAAAAATTGTTTTTTTCCAACAAAAAAAAAAAAAAAAAAAGGGGGGGGGGGGGGG
>JAMYXO010000401.1:27500-45000 GCA_033310375.1 Conus canariensis | reverse complement strand
CAGTTTAAAAAAATGTTCTAAACACTCACTCAGTTTATTGCTAGGGTCAACTAAATAGATTTCATCATCCGTCCATATAAACCTTCTATCGTGATATGCTTTGTTCCATTTAAGTGTCGGACAGAAAATTACAATATGATCAAAATTATAACTATAAACTGTTTGTAATAGGTCGAGGACAAATATTGTTTTTCCACAACCAGTCTGTCCACAAATCAATGAACAATGAGGGGTTTTTGTCATAAAGTTTAACATCGGCATTGACACCAAAGTTGTCTGCTCCATAGTTTTAAAACAGAATTTAATCTAATCCAGTTATTGTTTTTATCATACTCTCTGTCAAAACTTGTTCAGTATAATAAAACCCTATAAGGCCCAAATGTGTAAGATTAATCCAGTTCAGTTCTGTAAGATCGTTTCTATTTAGACTAATATCAATTTTGTTGCTTGTTGTTATGACCTTAATATCCTCGCCATTGTAAAGAACGACGACAGTAACTTTAAGTTTGTCAACGTCTAAGTTTTGCCAGCTAATAAGAATTCCTTTCATAAGATTGTCACTGACGCCCAGAGCTCCATTTCTCGCCTCATCTTTTAAGACAGAAATTTTAAATATCATTGTGAACGTGTCTCCTAATTTTGTGCGTGGAATGAACTGTAATTTTGTAGAAGCTTTCTTTAAAACCGATTCTCTTCTGTGGAGGATGTACTGTTTGTCCTCAAACGGCTTTATTTCGATCTCTTTCCGACTGTTGTCCTCTGGCATAAGACTTACATGTAAAGGGCCAGAGTTCAATGCTTTTCTGAAACTTTTTTGACGGTCAAAAAATGTAAATGGGCTTAAGAATTCAAATTTTATGTCCCATTCTAAATATGGTTCTAAGTGCCATTTGTTGTCAGTTTTTCGAACTATTTTATATTCATACTGACCCGCATTATTTGCTTCTACATTGCGTAGTTGTTCTAGTTTAGGAAACCTTTTGTTGTCGTCAACCTCTTTGCGCTTATAATAACCATCTTTAGTGTACTCAAAACCATATAAAGTGCCTATCTCACCGTTTTGTTCAAAGTCCTCAACGTCTGCAAGGTCTTTTAATTCTAAAGTTACACACCTCTCAGGCGCTAATGTGACCCCCGAATCGTCTGGTCCACGTGACATTTTTTAAAACAACGTATTATTTTATTTCTAAAACAATGTGCAGGTTATCACATTTTACGACTTTCCCTGTTTTATCTGTGATCTTTATATTAAATGATCTGACCCTCCCACAAGCTAATCTTTTAAACTGTAAATTAGGGAATTGTATAATTTCATAATCGCAATATGCAGCTTTCCCTGATGGAAGAGCTCTTAAAACAGTTGAGGGCCTTCCATCATATAAGTTTTCATCAGTGCTCAGCTCGTCCAAATGAACATAGAGTAATGAATGTAATGCAAGATCGAGCGGGTTTTCTCCCTCATAAGTAGTTTTGTCTGATGTAACTCTAAAACCATGATTGTCAGTTGCAAAGCCTAACATTTTAGCTAGCTCTACATCAAAAAGGTAATGGTCTACTTCTTCTTCAGGTTTGAATGTCAACATTATTTTCAAATTTGCATTGTTAAGTTTGAGAGTAATGTCGAAGTTACTCATTGCTTCTTTTAGCGAGCAAAACCCGTAATAACCATCAGGTATGGTTAACTGGCTAACTAAGTTTCCTCTATTATCAAATTTTTTAATCTTATTATTCTCCTTGGATTCAGTTATTAAACCATACGACTTTGTAAAAAATTTCATGGAGTGCGACCCTTTGGGTTCCGCAGTTATTATCAATAGCATATTCTAAAAACGAAGGACTGTCTTGAGTTGTTATTGTTACAAACATTTTTAAAACAAATTTAAAAATGAGTGCATTCAAATATACTAATGCAAAATATTCTGTTGGACCGCACTACAGTCCTAAAGATATAACAACTGATACCCTCGACATTTCTGTGACTCAGACTGACGCCTTTCAAGTAAAGGTTAGTACTCCATTGGATCGTTATCTTAACCCTCCTATCAAAAACGACTACATCCCGAAAGTGTGGTTCAGTCATCCGATGCAGTTTTATCAGAACCAGTTAAACTTTGCTGTGTTTTGTGCATCAACTGGGTGTGGAGTGTCGTATGCTGATCATTTAAATCATCCTGATCCTTTGGTGAGGTCAGTGTATAGATTTCATTTCTATTACACCTTCAGACGTATTTTATCTGAACTGCAAGCGCCATTACCAAATGACAAAACGTTTAATCCATTCAGCAACAGAATAGATTACAAGGCTTTTGAAAGGATCTGTAACGAATTTGATATTGACCCAAAGACAGACTTTAGACAAAAGTTGGATCTTAATCATGGTTTAGGCACTCTTTATTATTGGGGCGTGCATAGAAAGTATAACTATGATTGGAATCCTCCTTACACATCTTTCTCTTCAGGCACAACTGTTCACCTCGGGTCCATAGAGCAAGAGCATAAAACAGCATGGACAACATTTATTTTGGATACTTCTAAGGGTCTAACAAAAGCGGGAATAGAACGTATAAACGACTCTATTCGTACTTATGTTTGGTGTTTGCTAGGTTCGCAAGCACAAACGAGATCAAACATAATTGATCCTTCTACTGGCTTTGACGCCCAAAAACAGTATTTAGCAAATTTAGAGGATTCTATTAATTCTGCAATTGATTTGCCTTCAAGTATTAAAAGGTACCAAAATGTTTTGCAATACGCAAGATCGAAAGTAGACTTTGCTGTTGGCACTGGTTTATACATGCTGCCTTCTGACCTCAGACTCCAGATAGGAACAATAATAAACTATAATAATGAAATCCTTGTGGCTGGTAAAGAAGAGAAGGTCGGAAAAAACGACATAAATTCTAAGCCAGCAATAGCAATAAAAAAAGAATCCCCACCAATCCCCAAGGCCCCAAAACCCCATCCAATACTCCCCTCAAAACCCCACCCCCAACCAATCCCCATGGTGAATAAAAGCGACCCCCATGAATATGAAAAGACGGCACTTGTTATTGGATTAACTGCCCTAGGATTACTTGGTCTTTATCTTACTATAAAGTAACCCAACTATTAAGACAACTAATGCCCATAAGTGCTCAGCCATAAAGCCAACTACTTTACTTGCGGCAGACAAAAGCCAGCTAACGATCCCTCCTATTATACCAGGCAAAGAATCTATTGCCTTACTGGCTAATTTTTTTAATAAACTTGCAAGATGATCAACTTGTTTTTTTACCCATGATTTATCAGGTGGAGGAGATGGTGGCGGAGGCACTACCCCCCCCCCCCCCCCCCACCGCCGCCTGTAATAGCCAACACCAGTGTACTTATTGCAAATCCTAAGGCTGTTATAACACTTGCTAATGTGACACCTTGCTCTCTAAACAGTGTTTTTATTCGTTCTGCTAACGTTGTGTCTTCATATAAAATTCTTTGGATAGTTTCTCTTATTCTGCTCACTTGAGTTCGTAATTGTTCTCGGTTAGTAGACAACACTTCTAGTCTTGCTGATCTCTCTTGTTCAAGATCTTTTAGTCTTTGTGTTATTCTTTCTTTAACATCATGGCCTAAGTTGTGGTCATCAGCCTCAACTAGTTTTTCTTTTTCTCTTTTTATATGCTCATCTAGTTCACCCAGTTTTGCTAAATTGTTTGTTAATTCGCCTCTGATGCTTTTCAAAGCATGATCAAGGGCCGTTATTTCTCTCATAGGTAGCGGCGGATCGTGCATAGTTTTTAATGCTGTTTCTTCTGAAAAACTGGTTTCTGCTTGTATTATTTCGTCTGCTGTTGGGCTTAAATCTTTAAGTTCCATGTTTTGTATTTGGTTTTCTGTTGGGAGTTCTTGTAGTGTGTTTTGAAGTTTAGCAACTGCCTCACTGTCTAATCTTCGCGGTTTAGCAATGCCAAGGCGATTTTGATCGCTCACACTGAGCCTTTGTCTAATTGTAGTCTTTGCTAAAAACTTTGATGGGTCTGGTTTAGATGTAAGCTGAACAAGTTCACCTTTATCATTTTTAAAAAACAAGTGATCATTTTTTGTTTCAAAATCATTAGGGTCTATAAATTCGGGAGGTTCTTGGCCTAAACTTTGGTACAATGATCTGACCTTACTTTCTGTTAATTCATGTCGCAATGAGCGCGATGGTTGTGTCAAAGGTGTCATTTCACTCATGTCGTCTCCAGGATCAAAAACATCATAATCTTCAATGCCTGCCATGTTTTTAAATAATTAACTTTTTATTTTGTTTTATAAAAAAATGTCACAAGCATATGGCTCGATTCTTGACCCGCATAGAAGACTGAAAGAGCCCTTTGGCGTGAAGGGAAATAAACAGAATATTATTGTTCCAAATAATCCATCTACTATTGATTCAGATCAAATTCTTACTGTTAAATTTCCAGACCTAGGAGCAGATGAAGTGATTGTGCCGGGATCTGCACGGCTTACTTTCAAAATAGAACTTGATTCAGCAACAGACGCAAACAGGACAGTAGTTCAGAATCTGGGACGGGCAATCGTTAAGAAAATTTCTATAAAACTTGAGGGGCAAGAAATATTTTCTTTACACAATGCAGACATATTTCTAATCTATTGTGATCTATGGCTAACCGATAATGAAAGGGCCGATCTTGCGTTTCAAGGAATCGAAAATAACGAAGCACTAAAACACAGAATAGACGCCGAAGACGCTAAAGCCGGCAACAAGTATGAAGCTGTAAGTTTTGCTTATGGAAATCGCTTTTCCATACCCTTAGATTTTGAGTTGTTAAAAGCGCATGCGCCATACTTTCAAGGAGCATTAAAAGACAGATTGTCATATGAACTAACTTTTAATGAATACAAACGTGTCATTAAATCTACAGACTCTAACGCAAAGTACAGCATTTTCGACATCTCGTTAGAGTTTGACATTGTTAGCAACCCTAACTTAGCAAGGCTGATTGAGCAACAATATCAGTCAAAATTAGCAATATATTACGAAAGAGTGATTCATCATACTAAATATCCTAAAAGCAGGGCAGACACAATATGGAACTTTAGTTTTAGTGCCACAGCAAGATCCCTTAAAGGTATTTTATTGCTGTGTGAAGATGAAGAACCATTCAAAAGACAAAGTGAAAAGTTTATCAATCCTAAAATAACGAAAGTACAATGTTCAATTGAGGGTAGTCCTAACCAAGTCTACGGTAGCGGGCTTAAACCTTATCATCATTTTGATGAAATAAGAAAATTGTTTGGAGGCGGGAGGTGTAGAAATCCAACAGTAGACCTTGTGTCTAAAGATCTACACCTTCACAGTGTTAGACTTGATGAATATTTAACAACGAAATACGGTTTATGGATTGACCTAAGGTCAACAGAAGATAATCAGTTGCATGGGAGTGGGAGAACAGTTAAAGACGTAATAAACATTCAAATTGATAAAGAAAAAGAGAGTGATAAACCACTTAATGTACATTTGTTTTTAATATATGATGCGCAGCTGAATATTCAAGATAACAGATTAAAAGATATCCAATACTAAATTATTTTTATTTTAAAAAAGCATGTCTGTTACGACTTATCCAAAAGTGCCCAAAGAAGAGAACTCTGTTGCTGTAGACATAAAAACTTTCAGATTAACAAACATAACACAAATGCAAACCCAACTAGAGCAGGACCTTTCAAAATACAGCAAAACCAAACGAAGGTATTCTGCTGTCTTTAATGCTGTTACATATGTTAATACTGGAGCATCGGCGGTTAGTGCTTTAACAGCAGGAACAAATGTAGGTCTCTTAGCAACAGGCGTAGGTGCACCGGTAGCTATACCTCTAGGTGGTTTGTCTTTAACTCTTGGCCTGTGTTCATTGGCTGTAAGTGCTGTCAGCAAAAAAATAAAAGCTAAACTCCAAAAGCACACAGCTATAGTTCAACTAATAACAGCTAAACTTAGTTCCTTCAAACTGACAATAAATAAAGCACTTGCCGACTCGAACATCACGGATGAAGAATTTAGTCGCATACAGGCTGATTTTGAGGACTACAAAAGACAAAAGTTTGATCTTCAAAGAAAGGCAAGGGCAACTTTTTCTCAACAGCCAGACACCGACCAGATAAAAAAGGAATGTTTAAAAAAAGTAAACGAAACATTAAACTCTGTTCTAAACAGCTCACATTAACAACACCAAAGGGCGTTTATACTTTAGTTTATGAGTCCAAGCACAAAAAGACCGTTGATATTGATTCTGATTAACTTTTATTTTTTTAATTTAAATAAATATTTTGAGTTAGAAAAGAAACTCAACATGGATAAGATATATGAAGGTTCAGATGAATTGTTTGAAGCAATGCTTGAGGAAGAGCGTTTGTCAAAAGCTTTAAATGAGGTCGTTTTAGAAGTTATTGATCCAACAAACGTGCAAGCAAGCGTTGTACATGCTATTTCTCAAGTTCCAAGTAAACTAACAATAAACCCTCCAGTTAAAGTAAGGGTAGTTGTTTTAATCGACTATATAACAATAAACGAAGAAAATCTAGAAGTCTGGGTCTCAACTAAACAGCAGACTATTCTTTCCTCTAATGACTTAACACCTGGTTGGGCAGATCAACTTCTTACACAGTTTAATGAAGCCTCTGAAGCAGCTAAAATGAGAGGCTCTGGTTGGTCAGAGGGCGAAGTCCTAGACATCAGATTAAGACAAGCTAAGTATGAGCCAATTGTAGGCAAGGCTTACATTCCACTGCCTCCAACATTAGTTGCAAAGAGAGCAGTTTTGAACATAAAAGAATTCAGACGACAAATGTTTTATGTGGTGCGTTCTTGCTAGGCTGCATGTATTCCGCAAAAACGCAGAGAGAGTGTCTAACTATGAACCTTACATCAATGATCTTAACTTTAGAGGAATATCTTTTCCTGTTAGTGTAAATCAGATTGATCAGTTTGAAGAACAAAACAAACCAATAACTGTTAATATCTACATATGGGATGAGGAAACAAATCTACAGCCGATTAAAGTGTCCAAGAACAGTCCAACGATTGGCGAACCAGACAAAAATCATGTTGACTTACTACTGATGTTTTCACCAACAGGGCTACCACATTACACATTGATACGCACAATGAGTAGATTACTAGTGCATACTACAAAACAACATAGCAAACAAGAATTCTGTAGAAAATGTTTAACAAGAATTCCATCTGTTAAAGCAGCAAGCGAACATGTAAAACATTGTATTAGCCCAGTTGACTGTGATACAGAACTAATTACGCCCGGAGAAGGCAGTAAAGTTAGTTTTAAGAACTGGAAACGGTTGCAAACTAGTCCATATGTTGTTTACGCAGACTTCGAATCACTCATTGTTCCTTATGAAGGACCAACCCCACAGAAACTTCCTAAAACAGTCTTAATGAGTAATCATCAGATTTGCTCATTTGCCTTCATCATTGTTAGGTCGGATGGCGCCCATTCAAAGCCAGAATTATACAGAGGACCAAATGCTGCAAAATACTTCTTAAAACGCATGCAGCAAGTGCGTAATGCCTGTTCTAATAATCTAAACTTATCTGAAATCATAATGACGCCTGAAGACCAACAACAGTATGACTCAGCCACTCACTGTTGGATTTGTGGGGCGGCCTTGGTTGCCACCGCAGAGAATCCAACAGTAAGAGACCATGATCACATTAGTGGAAAGTTTAGAGGAGCAGCACATAACAAATGCAATCTTCAACTAAAATTTGAACCAAAGACATGGAAGCTGCCTATATTCTTTCACAACTTGCGAGGTTACGACTCTCACCTTATAATGCAAGCAGTAACCAGCGACTTCAGGGTGTCATGCATTGCACAGTCATCAGAAAAGTACATGTGTTTCACTTTAAATAACATGTCTTTCTACGACTCTATGCAACACATGATGGGTTCATTAGAGTAACTGGCTATGTCCTTAAAGTCCTGCCCAATAACAGAAGAATATTTTGACCCAACTCTTGTTAGAAAGGGCGTTTACCCTTATGAGTACATGAACAGTTGGCAAAGGTTTGACGAAGATACACTTCCGCCTAAAGGCGCGTTCTTTTCTAGTCTTAGAGGAAAGGACATAAGTGATTCTGATTACCAGCATGCTCAAGATGCGTGGCAGAAGTTAGAGTGTAAAACAATGGGAGACTATCATGATTCCTATTTAATGGCGGATACCTGTTTGTTGGCGGACGTCTTTGAAAATTATAGGAAGACCTGCATGAAACATTACAGCCTGGATCCTGCGCATTACATTTCTGCGCCCGGGATGAGCTGGGACGCTTTCTTAAAATTTACTGGAGTACAAATTGATTTATTGTCTAACCTGCCAATGCTTCAGATGATTGAAAACGGATTGCGTGGGGGAATCAGTATGGCGTCGCACCATTACTGTAAAGCAAACAACAAATACTTGGACGACTATGATCCAAGTAAAAGGTCTAACTATCTCATGTATTTAGATGCAAACAATCTGTATGGATGGGCAATGGCACAATCACTTCCATTACGTAACTTTAAAATGTACACAGATACGGATAATATTCAAAAAGCATTAAAGTGGTTGGGCAGTTTGACGCCAGATCAACAGTGTGGATACATTCTAGAAGTTGACTTAGAATATCCTCAGAAACTCCATGATTACCATAATGACTATCCATTAGCAGCAGAAAGTCTAAAGATGGCAAAAACAGAACCACCTAAACTTGTGCCTAATCTTCGAGGCAAAAAAAATTATGTCTGCCATTACAGACTTCTTCAATTTTATTTAAGACATGGTTTGAAGTTGACAGCTGTTCATCGTATAATTGCATTTGATCAAGAACAGTTCATGAAACCATACATAATGAAGAACACTGATCTCAGAACTAAATCCACAGATGCTTCAGAAAAAGACTTTTTCAAGTTGATGAACAACAGCTGTTTTGGAAAGACTATGGAAAATCTGCACAAGCGTAAAGATGTTAGATTGGTCACCAGAGAAAACGATGCAATTAAGCTAACTTCTAAACCTAATTATCAGGACTTCAGAAGATTTCATGATCAGCTTTTTGGCATAATGATGAAAAAAAAGAAAGTCAAATTGGATAAGCCCGTTTTTATTGGGTTTACTGTTTTAGAATTATCAAAGCTTTTGATGTTAGAATTTCTTTATGACTACTTTAAGCCCTTGTATCCAGAGTCCAGAGTTCTGTACACAGATACAGATTCCTTTGTAATCGACATCCCTACTGAAGATATCTATAAAGACATGGAATTAGAAGTAGCTAAAGGGCATGCGGGATGGTACGACACATCTGATTACCCTAAAGATTCGCCTTTGCATTCAGATATTAACAAGAAGGTTTTAGGTAAGATGAAGGATGAATTATCTGGAGGTGTGATCAAGGAGTTTGTTGGTTTGAGGTCGAAAATGTACAGTCTTTCAAGCCAAAAAAAAGTTGTTAAAAAAGCAAAGGGAATATCTCGTAGTGTTGTGCAATCAAACATATCCCATGACAACTATAAAGAAGCATTGTTCAATAAAAAGACTTTTCATCATGACAATTACAAGCTGCGATCTAATCTGCATGAGATTAACACAACAGTTGTAACAAAACGGTCTCTTGACCGCACTAACACAAAAAGAGTATTTGTTAATCCAGAGTTTTCATATGCAATTGGTCATTGGAGGACATTTGGTCAAGTGCAATTAGATACTCAGTAATTTCTTTATCCAGTATAGCTGGATTATTTGTGGTTGTTGTTTCAAGATTTTTGATTTTTTCATAAATATTAGGATCAATGGGTAGTTTATTCTTTATCATTGTTTTAATAATAAATCTATACGCAAATAATTTTTTTTGAGCTTCCATTTTAACTCAGAAATGTATTTGCCTAAATTAACTAAGCGACTGGAACTGTGTCTGGCGGGATTATCTGCAGTTCTTCCTTCACAAAAGATCTTCGGGGGGCTGGTCGTTTTGTTGTGTCAGTTTCTCGTAAATAATACACGGGCGGATTCATTTTCACAATTTTTTTTATCTCATATGGATCAACACTCCAAACTGGATCTGTTGCCCTGATGCGAGTGTCCCCTTCCGCTTCTCCCGGTGAATAAAGGTATCTCACTTTCAAACCAAATGGTAATAGTTTGCTTGATGAAGACTCTCCTTCAACAACATTTATTGTTTGTTTTCTGATTGCTTGTACTGGTTTTAGACCTTTAAATTCTTCATTATTCATTGCACGTAGAACTGAGGGCAGCCTTCTAACCCATTCTGTGTTGCGAGAATTGTCAATCAGCTCTCTGTGATACTGGTAGGAGAAAAGTCTTTCAGATAACTGTTTGTTAAAGTTTTCAACCAACCCCTGTGATCTGTGAACACCCGGAATGCCTCTTTTAATGGTAACTCTATGTTTTAACAATAATTGATTCACTTGTCCTTTAAATTCTTTCCCATCATCGACTTGAATCATGCGAGGATAAGTTAAGGGTCCTCGTTGATATATCAGTTGTAAAGCGACAGCAACAGCAGAAGCACTCTTTTGTGTTAATGGTTCAGCATCTTTGTATCTTGAAGCTATGTCAATGACTGTAAGTGCGTACTTAAATCTTTTTCGTCTAATCGTATCATGGGGTAAATATAGAAGATCCATTTGATGGGTGTCATTCGGTATTGTGTTGACAAAGTGTGGTCTTTGTATTCGTTTAGGTGCTGGTAAATAAATTTGCCAAATCGCTTGTTTAGATAACCATTCTTTTGCTGTTTGTTCACTGACTCCCGCTGCTTGGCTAAGCTTTTTAATTGCTGTTATTCCCTTCCAATATCCTTTTGGAGAATAATAGATTTTGTACATTTTTATTCAGCCAATACTTTGTGCAACAAAATACACAGCGGTCATGCCAAAGACAATAAACAATATTTCTTGCATCTTTTGTTTTTCTGATGGTTGATAAAAGTCGCTAAATTTTGGTGGGGGCAATGTTTCAACTTGTTTGCCTGTTACTAGAAAATATTCTTTTATTGCCTGGTCAACATCTTTAAATGTGTAAGCTGCATGTCCCTGTTGTTTAAGTCTGTCGTTAATAAAATCTAACTGCTCCATTCTTTGCTTTTCATAGGTGTCTTGTGCAGCAGCTAGTTGCTCCATAGCTCTGTTATGTCTTTTTCTCTCATTGTTATTTTGTAGTTTACTAAATGCGTAATTACTTCCGCAAAAAGCAAGCGCATTAACCACAGCGTCACCAATCATCATTACGAGTGAAGCCATTTTTATAAATGTATTTTTTTTAATTTTACATATTGATACTGTCTGGAATTATTCCTTGCTTAACTAGAAAATCTTTCGTAGCAAACGAAGCTGTAATAACAGCAATCAGCTTTGCTGAGTCTTCAAAGCCTAGTTTGCCAAGATCTGCTGGTTTTATTTTTAACAGGCTTTTACCAAGCATTGTGTATCCTACACTTAGGCCTCCAATAACAGCAGAATGGTATACAAGGTTAGTAATAGTTTTTTCGGCGCTCATTTTTAAAAATAAAATAATATTTATTTATTAATAAAACATGAACTGCGATGATTTACTTCCTGAACTTACAAATGATCAAGTTGATGACCAAGATATTATGCCCAAAAAGGAAAGGCTGTATTCTTTGGCGGCGTGTGGAAAAACAAAACAGTACCTTGGAAATGAATTCAGCATAGAACAGATTCAACAAATGTCGCCACAAGACATTGTAAAGTATCACAACAGGTATGAAGCGCAACTGGGGTCAAGAATGGTAAAAAGTGTTGGGCAAACGGTTCTTAGTTTGTACACTAAACTAGTTAGTAGATTTGCTCCCATTGATTCTGAACAAGATTTTATGTATGATTTAACGCAGGATCCAGTTTTAACAAAGTCATTAGAGTCTCTAGGATGTGATCTATATTACAGATTTGGAACATTGTTATCGCCATTAATCATGGGATTAATTACTTTTAATCATATAGATTTTGTTTCCCTTCAAAATGACCGAGCCAGAAAATCAGCAGAATCAGAAAACATTGAATCAGGTGGAGAAAGTGACCAGTAAAAAGCCTCCTCATCCTGGGCGTGTTGCAGCAGGAAAAAAATTAGCAGAGTGGAACAAACAAAAAAAATTAATGTTCCAAGCACAGAATATAACTCATAATGAAAACATAACATCGCCAACGCCAACAGTTGTTTCAATGCCAGCTGTAAATACACAAGAACAAGTTGATTCAAGACCTACAACACCAAAGTCGTCATGGAATATTGAATTTAAAACAGTTGCCATTTTTAGTGTCATTGCTGCTGGGGTGGTTATTACGGTTATAAAATATATAAACAACGCCAGCAAAAACCAAAGCAGTCCAAAAAATCTCAGCCACTAAATACAGAAGCCGAACAAAAAAGCATGCCAGAACTGCCAACAACAAAATCTCATTTTGATCCATTTGATATGCAATAATATGTTAAGAACTTAATAAATAATTATAAGTGACTTGAATAAGAACTTGATAACGACTTGATGACGACTTGATAAAACTTAAATAAGAACTTGATAAGAACTTAATAAGAACTTAATGACGACTTGATAAAAACTTAATGACGACTTGATGACGACTTGTTAAGAACTTGAATAAGTACTTGAATAAGTACTTGAATAAGAACTTGTTAAGAACTTGATGATGACTTGTTAAAAACTTGATGTTGACTTGTTAAGAACTTGAATAAAAACTTGTTAAGAACTTAAATAAGAACTTGAATAAGAACGTGATGCCGACTTGAATAAGAACCTAGAACGACTTAATGACGATTTTTTTTCACAATTAATTGTTACATTCTTTTCCGGGGAGACAACTCCCTTCTGCCTTTATGTAGTATCTAGGTCAGACATGTCTGGCCCCGGCTTACTCAACTGCACAATAGCCGAGTCGAAGCGCCGCACTGTTTGCTAGTTCGTGTCAAGTTACACATAAGGGCGTCAGGCCGCCACGCGGCATTGTATAAATTTAGACGGCGTCGTTCAGTACAGGCGTTAGACGTCATTGTATAAATTTAGGCGGCTAAATTTCTAAACATATCAAAACATGTTTCTTACCTTCCCCCAATCACAAGACTAGATAGAATCAGCTGATTAGTAACAGTGACGACATTTCCGCCCAGCACTTGTGTTGTTAGCAACTAAACCTAGCTGTCTTGTCATTTGCGGGTGTGCAGTGCAGTCGTGTTTTCAGTTAGAAAGTGTTGTGTTATGTCGCAAGACAGTATCTCTTCTGAATTAGAGATAGAACTTCTTGAATCACAAACCGTTCATCAAGAATTGCTATTTCATTGAAGTCTACTCCATGAGAAAAGAACTAAAAGCAATGTTTTCATATAGTGAGGAGATAAGGCAGTATTGGTCCACTCCCATTCAACTACCAATGCAGCTTGAAACACGATCTTCTCAAGAGCCACAGCAGGGAACGGCCGCGCTCTAGCTAGAGCGCGTGAAATGAATATTAAACAGGCACACGTCACAGCCTATAGCAGAAAGCCACGCTTTAACGGCCGCGGTCTAGGTGGACCGTCGCTTTGTCACGTCCTATTCAACAGGCTGCCTATTCAGGCGGCCGCCGGGTGTACTTTATACAATTGTCTTGTTTGTTGAATCAAGCTTTTAATAAGTGCACTTGGTGGCTGCTTAGAATAATCTTCAACAACGTGCCACGATTCTACGCTTGTGTGAACACACATCCCACCCCTTTCAGACACTCCCTATTCAGATAGCTTTCAATAGCCAGTCATTCCTCACAATAGAATGAAATCCCAACTTGGTTGACAAATAGCCCTCCTAAGAATAAAGGCATGGTTAACCAAGTCCCCATTGTTTTGTTTGTTTACTTCTTAACGGTCCAGTGACAGAGAACTATAAAACAGATAATCCTACACATTATGTATGTTTGATGTTTGATGAATGTATGCGTGAAAATGATGTTATTGAAAACGATCAAGAAAAACGAAGGATTAAGCAAAAACTTAAGTCTCAAAAGTTTTCTAAATTAGTGTTAAAAACAGATAATCCTACACATTATGTATGTTTGTAAAGTGTTTACTATTAGAGAACTATAAAATAGGCATTCTGGGTAAGCCGGCGGAGCAACAGCGAAACCGGCTTCAGCCGGTTGGAGCTGGCGGAGGTGGGTGAGCCAGAATGCCTATTTTATAGTTCTCTAAACCTCATAGCATCAGCTGTGGTGCTCAGAACTAGGTCAGCTGTAGCTTGTTCAGTACAGACCTCATAGCATCAGCTGTGGTGCTCAGAACTAGGTCAGCTGTAGCTTGTTCAGTACAGACCTCATAGCATCAGCTGTGGTGCTCAGAACTAGGTCAGCTGAAGCTTGTTCAGTAAAGCTGAATGGACCCGCTCCCTTGGTAATGTCATACTTTATTTAATGGGGACTGGTCCTTGAATGGCAATATATGACAGGCTAGAAGCAGACTACTATAGGTCAAAGTTCATTGTATGGAGACTGGTCCGATGAATGACGACGTGACAGGTTAGAAGCAGAGAACTATAGGTCAAAGTTCATGCAGATGTATTTTTTATTTATGTTGCTCTATGTTTATAAAAACTAGTTCCATGCCTAAAACACGTATTGTTGCTTGGGGGATTCACCAGACCAGTTCATGTTCACTTTGTATCGGTCCTTACTTGGCAGTGAGTCAGGCGAGAAATAGTTCATGTTCATGCTGTATCGGTCCTTACTTGGCAGTGAGTCAGACAAGAAATAGTTCATGTTCATGCTGTATCGGTCCTTACTTGGCAGTGAGTCAGACAAGAAGTTGATCCTGTTCTGCATGGCCTACTTACACAACACATAAACAGACACACTGGTGAAAACGCTTTAGACTCACAGAGTATCCATGGCGGTTGAATGCTTCCCCCAATCCAGCTTATACTCACTCCTGGGATGCACTGGTCGCTAAATGGCCGTGGGAGCGGCCAAAAGCAAAGGCTGTCATGATGTGGTCTTTTTATGAAACACCATGGACAGACACACCGTAAACAAGCAGTTCAAAGCATGAAACATCCATCACTCTGTTGTCCACGCCCTACGCCTAACACACTCCACTTTGGTGCACATCAGTCAATACATAGCAACAGGACGGACCACACACAGATCTTCTAGGCACCACCTAGTCATCCAAGACACAGCGGACACGACGATGAAAACCAGTTGGATGCCTCAAACTTATATGACAGTGTAATAAATGCAGCAGACCACTTCCTATTCTGTTTTGGCGTAGAGAGATCATTCCATGGGATTGGGAGGGGATACAGTGATGTAAAAAGGAGGCAGGAAAGAAGCAAAGGGGAGACCACAGACCAGTGCTTTCTCAGTTATGGGACTTGGGAGGGATCCAAAACGGAGACACCTCAGGCCCACTCATTGAACACGCTGACAGGCTCACTGATGAAAACGAGTTTGATGGCTGAATTGTCCATGGCTCTGTAGTCAATGCCCCAAAGCGTACGATACTCAGTGCTGGTGCAGGCTGGTCTGTCCATGGCAGAGGGCAGGCAGGAAGACGTCAACATGTGGTCCGGGAATCCAACACGCCGATGGGCACATGACATTAGGAATATGTTGCACGGAACATACATTGTAGTGTTGTGACTGCCCTAATCCTGCACATGCTCATATTGTTACAGACTGATTCTGGAATGAGAATGAGAGAAGCCAGAAACACAGACACAGTATGTATAACATATTTACTGAACAAACGGGGAAAAATCATCGTTGAATTAAAAAAATTGGTTCACCAAATATAAATCGTTACTTGCTCGCCTAGGATAAGTTCATTTAGAGAGAGAGAGAGAGAGAGAGAGAGAGAGAGAGAGAAGAGCAGACAGACAGACAGACAGACAGACGACAGAGACAGAGAGACAGAGACAGAGACAGAGAGAGGAGTGAGTGAGAGAGAGAGAGAGGAGTGAGTGAGTGAGTGATAAGCGAGAAGAGTGAGTGAGTGAGTAGGAGCGAGAAGGAGAGTGAGTGAGTGAGTGAGTGAGAGCGAGAGCGAGAGAGAGAAGGAGAGGAGAGAGAGAGAGGAGAGGAGAGAGAGAGAGAGAGAGAGTGAGAGAGGGAGAGAGAGAGAGAGAGTGAATGAGTGAGTGAGAGCGAGGAGAAGTGAGTGAGTGAGAGAGAGAGAGACAGAGAGTGAGTGAGTGAGTGAAGAGCGAAAGCGAGAGAGAGAGAGAGAGAGAGAGAGAGAGGAGAGGAGGAGAGCGGAGAGGAGGAGGAGAGAGAGAGAGAGAAGAGAACGAACGAACGAACGAACAACGAAATTTGTTTAATGAGGGAAAAGAATAAGCACATGGCCGGCTTGTTTGCATCTTGCCCTCAAAAATGAAAAAGAAACATTTCAAACACAAAAGCCACCCTCCACACCCCAACCATTAACCAAACACCCACCTGTCGCACAATCCTTTCCAAGCACTCTACACACCCAATGATAATGATGACAAATACCCAATAATAACAGCAGTAACAATTGTAATGAATGATAATGATTAAAAATAATAACATTACAATTCAAATATAACACAATGCGTACATACATACATATGCATTGACAAACATTACATCTATCGAATAGCATGATCTGAAAAAGATAGAAATACAGAACACATAATAATCACAAATAGAAATCAATATGATAGTAAATCAATATTAAAACCAAGAATCTGTTCCGGAAGGGGGCGTACAGCACACATTTTTGCGCCCTCCAGATACGCACGCAATTCCCCTTTCCTCTCTATCCCGTGTTCTCTGCAAACAATTCCATCCTCGCCCCTCGTCACAAACACCCCACCTCACCCCATCTACCCCTCCGTTCACAACCAACCCTACTCAAACGAGAGAGAGAGAGAGAGAGAGAGAGAGAGAGAGGAGAGAGAGAGAGAGAGAGGCCGGATATAAAAGTAATATTCACTGATCATAAGGATCAGGAGATGCTGTTCATGTATTGCGTCATAAGGTGTGTTTGATATTTGTTTTTAAAGACTCGGAGGCTTGTATTTACATCGAATGAAGTTATAACAGAATTCCATAAGCAGCCACTAGAGTACAACAAGCTTGATTTAAACAGATCTATTCTCGGAAGAAGTAATTTTATCTTGTAAACATGACGAATCTTCTTCATTTCGAATCTATTTTTCAAAGCCATAGGGGCACGGTCGGACATTATTATAACATAAAGATAGCTTTGTTGTAAACTAGCTTCCATTTTAGAGGCAGAATTCCTAAATGTTTATATTCTGAGAAAGTAGGGGAGGAGGACTTCAGGAGGATCAGTTTAATGGCACGTCTATGTAAACTGAATAAAGGTTTTAAAATATTGTCACTTGCGGAATCCATATTGTTGAGACATAGTTTATATAAGATTCAACATAGACATGAAAGAACAACTTACGGCTATG
>JAMYXO010000401.1:7500-22500 GCA_033310375.1 Conus canariensis | reverse complement strand
CACGCCTTCAAGAGAGCGAGGGTTTCCCCGGTCTGGAGTTGCTCTGGCGGGTGTTTGTCCTGTATTGTCTTCGTTGGTCATCGTAACTCCAGGTGAGAAGTGTAGGGCAGGTTGTTCATTGAAGAAGGGAGTTGGAGGTAGATGATTCTGGATCGAAACGCGTCGTTTGTACATAGGCGAAACGTGAGAAGCGCGATTCAGTTTAGTATATATATATGAAACAAACAAACAAACAAACCACACACACAGAGGATCTAGGGGCCATAAATCGCGCCGGCTTGTAGACAAGGGGAGAAGGAGTGAGAGGGAGGTGTCATATGCTTGATGCGCGCTACTGTTTCAGGCGAGAGAATATCGTCATGCGCGCGCGCGCGCGCCGAATGTCAGTATGAGCGGTCGTTGTGGTTTTCACTGCATTGTGTCTCCGTCGTTCGTTGAAAATGAATTAAAAAAAAAAAAAAAAAAAAACCGTGGTATTTTTATTCCGGTAATTATCCAGTCAAACCATAAGTTCGTATATATGAAAATTGATGAGGATTATAATAGGTTTTTGTTTATTCTTATTTTTCTTTTGATTGGAGAAGAAAATTATTTCGTATGCCCCTTTTTTCATATGAAGGATGGCTGTTGCGCCGAAGCGATAATGGGAGGGGGGATGGTGGTGTGCTTTGACCTCGAGTAGGGGGAAGAGGGAGTGTGAAGGTGGATATTGTAGTTGGAAAGAAAATGGTATATGGTTGTTTGTGTGAAGTTGGTGAATTATATGACATTGGTGGTTTGAATTGATAAATATTTGCGGTGTTATGCATTGATATATTTAATGCATTATGTTTTCTTTTTGTGATTATGATTGGAAGTTGGAATAGGTAGTTTTTAAGTTTATTGTGTTATTTTTAAGTTAGTGCAGTGATTTGGTTGCAAGTTGAAATTGATTAGGCGTATGCCTAGTCACGTACAGCCCAGCAGGGGGGCGCCGTCCTGTCGCTCCGCTTTTGTTAGTATGTCTGGGTCTTCGTTACTATATATGGCCTCGCCGGTCATTTGTTTTCGATCGCTATCGGTTTTGGTGATACTGCGCTGTTTGAGTTCAGGGCAGTGACAGTGGTCATTCATTTTATTATTGGATTATGATACCATATCGCAGAGCAGAGGAGAGAGGCCCAGTGGGAAGAACGGAGGCGCCGCAGAAGGGCAAAGAGTGGCGTCGGCACCCGCAGACACTAATGACGGAGACTTCACCTGCAGCAACTGCAACAGAGCCTGCCGCTCGAGGATCAGGCTCTTCAGCCACAGCAGGCGCTGCAACTCCACAACTGACTGATCCATGGCGCAACACCATTGTCTCTCCAGACAGATGGATGTAACTTTGTGTCATTTGTGCTTTGTTTTGGTGTGCAATTCTTTCATTTTTGTTTGTTGATGTCTGCCCTTCTTTCTACCTATCGATCTTTCCTTCTTTCTTTCTATCTTCCAGTCTTCTGTACTCCCTTTCTTTCATTCTATCTTTCTTCCTCTGTGTGAGTGTGTGTGTGTGTGTGTGTGTGTGTGTGTGTGTGTGTGTGTGTGTGTGTGTGAGTGAGTGGTGTGTGGTGAGTGTGTGTGTGTGTGTGTGTGTGTGTGTGTGTGTGTGTGTGTGTGTGTGTGGTGTGTTTGCAGGTGCGTATATGTATGAGTGTGTGTGTCATCAGCAACACAGTGAGGCAGACCAAACAGGCCTGGCGAGGCAGGAACTGACACAATTGGTGCTTTCTGTGTAGCTTCCGTGTTGTCTGCTTTGCCGTCCGTTCAAAGCATTCCAACATATTCATAGACTATGGACGACAACTTCAGAACCCAAGGTATAATATGAAAGCATGTCACACTGGATAATGTTGTCGCTGTATGACATTGTTAATCGGAGAATGAATCCACTGTGAAGGAGTTTGTGTCCTATTTTTCTCTATTGCGATGAGGAAACACCAAACAGCATAAACTCTTTTTGTCATGACTGAACAGTAGGCGTTTCAGTCTGTTCACACCTGTAGATGTGATTCTCCAAGACTGTATCTGAGCGGAGAACTTGGTCTTTGAAAAGGAGTACCAAACACATTTGGCTTTCCTCCTCGCCTGGCTGTCGACATGAGTTTTGGACACGATTTTCGATGGAAAAATACTCTGTGAAATGGACCAATAATGTCTATACATTTTCAGTTGTATTTATCATAGACATGGAGTCATCAACAACATGTCGATCGGGAAGTCTGAATTTCGTAGAGTGACAATTAGCGCACAACTCCGACAATGACACAAAGTGGAACGAAGAAGACGACTGTTCCAGACAGGTCGGCATCGTCAGTCATGTCGTAGAGTCGCAAACTTGTACGGAAAAGATCGTAGGCATGCGATCCACGAAATGACAGCTTACGCAATTGACTTGGAATGAACGTTTTCGGATTCGACAGTTTTTTTCACAAACTTTTGGCAAATCAAGAAGTAGTCCAGGTTTGGTCGGCGGAAGATGAAAAATGGCGCCAAAATTGATTGTGCGAGAAACAGTTTAGGGAAAATATGGGCTTTTTGGTCCAAGGTATAAAAATACATTCATTGTTGCGATTTTAGCGATGTATATATAGTAACGATATAGGTTCCGAGGCACTTACATGTTAAAGAGTTGACACAAAACAATCCAGATTCATCAATCAAGGGAGGTAAGGGGGAAGGTAACTCCTAAATAAACCATTTCAACTGGCGGATGATCGATGAAAAATGACGCCAAAATCGATCGTGCAAAATGCCAGTTTAGAAAATATAGGCTTTTCGGTCCAGCACAGTCATAAAGAATCAAATACATTCCTTTGTGTGACTTCAGCGTAATAATGTTATAGGTTCTGAGGCATTCCCATTTGAAGGAGTTGACACGAACTAATCCAAGGTTGATCAATCAGTTGTTCCTGTTGATATTAGTTCTCTCTGAAACACATTGCTCTCTGTGGATTTGTTGTGGCTAAGGCTGTGTTCGGATGTTTTTTGTGTATGGGAGAGCGTCATTAATGAGCAGCGTGGCGAAAATGCACAGAACAATGACACGTAACAATAGCAACAGCAACCATCACAGTAACGATATCAGTCACCACCACAAGATAAAGGTTCAATGGAACTAAATCATTCCTCTTTTAGACCCCCCCCCCCCCCCTTCCAGCTCCCCTCTTCATATTTATTGTCCATACTCATTCCTCTGATTCAATACAATCGGCTTTATGTTCACTCCATTTGTAGACCTTTTCGTGCGTTTCTGTCGTGCGCACAAAGTGAATCGATGTTGAGAAAAACAAGGAAAGAAACCTTGAAAAAAAAAAAAAAAAGAAAAGCAAAGGGCAGTAATTCTTGCAAGAAAACAAAGGGCAATAATTCGGTTGGGGTTGATCAGGAATATCTTCATTGGAATCGCTCTTTGTGGGATTGAATCAGCCTTTTCTTTCAAAACAATAAAAGGACTATGCCGCCCAACGAACAAAACAAACAAATGACATGACAAAACGCGACGCGTACGAAGAAGCACAGTAACTTTGGCCCCATCATGATGAAAAAAAAAAGTGAGTGAGGCTGTTTTTCGTGTTGATGGTCCAAATGGTGTTCTGTTGCCTGAGGAACAAGACACAAGAGGTCTGGAAAGGCGTCGTGTTTGTCTTGTCATTGATTTGTCCGGCGGCGTAGTCATTTCTCTTGGAGCTAGGTTTCTATTTCCGCCTGCAGTCCCTCCCCCGACTCCTTCCCTCCCTGCCCCGCCCCTGCATGATGGTATGACAGTAGTGACGTCAGTGTGAGCACAACGCCTGTGCTGGCTCCTGATCCCCTTTACAGTTGGAGGTGGAGAAGGCATTGGGGGTACAGGCCGTGACCTGTGCAATGACCCTCTGCTACACAGGATTTTCTCTGACAGTTGATTGTACTGGGCTCCAGACTGATGTGGTCTGGCAGTATCAGATGTTATTTGGGCAGAGGTGGGACGCATCCACATCTGGGGGTGGGAATGCACCCTGTCCCCGAAACAGTACATAGCTCAGTCTATGCACGGTACACCTAACGTATCCGTTTGGCCCAGGAGTTCCATTGAATAACCAACATACTCCGTTTTCTGCAATGGTGTAGCCTGGGGATTGAACAGACGGCGTATAAGCGTATCCATTTTGAGTTGGAAGGTTGCCATGCAACATTGTGTGTTGCGTGCGTATGTGCGTGCGTGTGTGTGTGTGTGTGTGTGTGTGTGTGTGTGTGTGTGTGTGTGTGTGTGTGTGTGTGGTGTGTTGATTCGGATATCCATCGCAGACAGACCAAAATTCAACAAATATAAACTTTTAACTCTTTCGATTTAGAAATTCTAATTTATTCCCTTGGCGGTATAAGCCAATGTTTTTGATAGATGTCTTTTTCGCGCAATCAGCGAATTACAAATAAACGAAAGAAAACTTTTCTATTCAACATGCTGACCATTCAGACAAGGGAAGTAATTCCATTCTTTGGCGGAATAAACTAATATTTCTAACCGTGAACTGACTTCAATGGATTCATTTTGCGCCCAGTAGTTACAAGAAGAGAAGTGACTGATTGCTTGTTCTTCGTTTCGAATTGTCCCAAATGTTGGTTAATCTTGCCTGAAGAAGAAGGCCAAAGAAGTCTCGAAACGCTTCGTGTTTTGTTTTGTCATTTGTTTTCTCCTCCCCCCCCCCTCCCCCTCCCCCCCCCCCCCCCCACACACCTTTTTTTCTAACTAATGGTTGGTGTTGATTCTCACAGGAATGCATGATCATTCAGAGAATTTATTAGAAATGAAATCACTTTCTATTGAAAAAAAAATGTTGACCATTTTCAGACAGGGGAAATAATTTTTATTGATTCAGAACTTCTAATTCCTTCCCTTGCTGTATATATAGTGTATCTACGCGTGAACTGCATTAAAGGGAGGAGGATATAGATTCTTGCCAGTACCTTTTTTTTTTTTTTTTTCAATTTCTTGTTGTTGCTATTTTGCTGTCTTTAAATCACACTGTGGAAGAGAGACCCGCAGATATGAGTTCGGTCACGGAAAGGGAAATAACTACAAAAGAATTAGAGTTGTATACTCCGACATACAACAGGTACAGATATATGCAGCTACAGACGCACGCATGTATGCACGTGCCCGCGCGCTTGCGCGCTGCGCGCGCGCGCACCACACACACCACACACACACACACACACACACGCACGAACACACACACACACACACACACACACACACCACACACACACACACACACAACACACACACACAAATGGCAGAATAAGAAAGATTGTAAGCGCTACTCTTGAATGAATGATACGACACAAAAATCAAGTTTTGTTTGTTTGTTTGTTTGTTTGCTATATCTGTTATCGCATATGAAAACTTTTTTTTTTTTTTTAGTAACAATGGGAGATAGACGCAATCAATTATTACGAAAATAGCAGAGAGAGAGAGGAGAGAGAGAGAGAGAGGAGAGAGAGAGAGAGAGAGAGAGGAGAAGCAAAGGTCAGATCTTGGATGCACCCTTTCAACCAGTTTATGAATCCAAGCAAGCAACCAAAACCATTCTCTTGTTGAGCTTCTTCTTCTTCTTCTTGAAAAACCTTCAGTTTTTCTTTGTCCGTCTTTATCATTTTTCCTACATTTTACTGTTCAAAAATTCAGTTTATGTCTTTGTATCCTTTTTGGAGTTGTTTTGACGTATATTTCTTTCTCCCTTTCTTTCGTTCTTTTCTTTTCTTTTCTTTTTTTTTTTTGTTTTGTTTGTTTGTGTTTTTTGTTTTGTTTTGTTTTGTTTCTTTTGTTTGAAAACTTGCTCGTGTCCGTCTTTCATTATTTTTGTACTTCATTGAGCATTTCTATGTTTATTCTATGGGTTTTTGTCTATATTTTTTCTGTGTTTGGGCTATGTCTTGTCAATTTTTTGCATTGTTTTGCTGTCTTTTTTCTCTTCTTTGAAAACATCCTCATCGTGTCTATCTTTCGTTTTTTCTGTACTTTTCTTCTTGTTGTTGTTATTGAAAATTTCTGTGTTTGTCTTTGGCAACCTCGACCCAGCAGACCTGGAGACAGCAGCTTCAGACCGGGTCAGCTGGCGGTCCACCATCAAGGCCGGCATCAAGCAAGCAGAGCAGAGCAGAGGAGAGATGCCCAGAACGGAGGTACCGCAGACGGGCAAAGAATGGCGTCGGCACCCACAGACACTGATGACGGAGACTTCTCCTGCAGCAACTGCCGCTCGAGGATCAGGCTCTTCAGCCACAGCAGGCGCTGCAACTCCACAACTGACTGATCCATGGCGCAACACCATTGTCTCTCCAGACAGACGGATGGCAACTTTGCGTCATTTGTGCTTTGTTTTGGTGTGCATTTCTTTCTTTTTTGTTTGTTGATGTCTGTCTTTCTTTCTATCTATCGATCTTTCCTTCTTTCTTTCTCTTTCCAGTCTTCTGTACTCCCTTTCTTTCATTCTATCGTTCTTCCTGTGTACCTTCTTTTCTCTCTTTTTTTCTTTTTTCTTCCGATATCAATCGCAGACAGAACAAATTCAACAAATGTGACATTTTAACTCTTTCGATTCAGAACTTCTAACTCATTTCCTTGGCAGTACAAACTAATGTTTTGATAGATTTCTTTTGCGCCCAATCAGCGAATTGATTAGAAAAGACAAAAAGAAAACTATTCTATTCAAACAAATGCTGACCATTTTCAGACAAGGGAAGTAATTATTTGGAATCAGATCATCTAATTCCTTCCCTTGGCTGTCGAAACTAATATTTCTGCGCGTGAACTGACTTCAATGGATTCATTTTGCGCCCAGTAGTTACACGAAAAGAAGTGGCTGATTGCTCGCTCTTTGTTTCGAATTGTCCTAAGTGTTGGTTAATCTTGCCTGAAGAAGAAGGCCAAAGAGGTCTCGAAACGCGTCGTGTTTTGTTTTGTCTTTTGTTGCCCCTATCTTTTTTCTTCTTGTCCAACGTACAGAACAGTCCTTTCTCTGTTAGGTTTGTGTCAGTTTCCGCCTGCAGTCATCTCACTGTCAGTTTTGTTTTCTTCCTTTTATGCGCGCTCTGTCAGCAAAGATTGCACAAACACTACAGAGTTCATTTTAACCACACGTAGTAAAAGGGGTGAAATATGTGGCCCAGCGACAATGCCACTAATGCTTGGAGTTGATCTAACGGGAATGCATGATCATTCAACGAATTCATTACAACTGAAAACACTTTCTATCGAAAAAAAAAAGTTGAACATTTTCAGACAGAAGTAGGTTTTTTTTTTTTTTCATTCATAACTTCAAATTCATTCCTTTGCTGTATAAAGTAGTGTTTCTACACGTCAACTGAATTAAAGGGAAGAGAGTATAGATTCTTGCCAGTACCTTTTTTTTACTTAAATTTGTTGTTGTTGCTATTTTGGTGTTTTAACATCAGGGCAGCTTCAAATCACACTGTGGATGAGAGTACTGCAGATATGAGTTGGGCCACAGAAAGGGAAATAACTACAAAAGAATTATAGTGGTACGCTCCGACGTACGGACAGGCACAAATATACTATTGATTTTCATGTTAATTGTGCGATTAAACCAAAACCCTCTCTCTCTCTCTCTCCTCTCTCTCTCTCTCTCTCTCTCTTTACCGCGTGGAATGTTCAAATGCTGTGTTTTTTCCAGTGTCACAGATGATTTTTTCATGTGGATCGGAAATAGTTAAGATAACAGAGGTTGTATTTTAATTGGAGTTTTTCATTTCCTTTTTTTATGATTAGAGCGGTGGGGGGGGGGGGGGGGGGGGGGGGGGGTTGGGAGAGGGGACAGCTATGTTATCATGATGAAACCTGTTATGTGTTGAGTCGATAAGACCACTCATTGAGGCAACTGTTGACTATCATATTGGATGTACTATAAAATACTGAAATATCAATGTGCTTTCTCCCCTCTCTCCCTTTCTTTTTCTTTCCTCGTACCACACGGAATGTTTAATTGCTCGCTATTTTTTTGTATATTGTAAGATTTTCAATATTACAAATGATTTTTCATGTGAATGGAAGGAAACAGAACTTTGAGATTA
Organism: Conus canariensis; assembly: GCA_033310375.1. Taxonomy (NCBI): domain Eukaryota; kingdom Metazoa; phylum Mollusca; class Gastropoda; order Neogastropoda; family Conidae; genus Conus; species Conus canariensis. Next base: position 14,409 of record JAMYXO010000401.1, on the reverse strand, counting down.
CAGATATTGTATTTAATTGGAAGCTGTTTACAGAACGGAAAGGGAAAGCGGAGGGGGGGGGGGGGGGGGGGAAGAAAAGAGAAAGAAACATCGATGTTATTATTATAAAACCTGTTTTCTGTAGAATCTTTTAGACCGTTTCCTGAGGGATTCGTTGATTGTCATAATGAATATACGCATACAATATCAGCGTCTCTCTCTCTCTCTCTCTCTCTCTCTCTCTCTCTCTCTCTCTCTCTCTCTCTCTTTCTCTTGATTTTTGATGATCTGCTTGTCTGCCTACCTTTCTGTCTGTCTGTCTGTTTGTCTTTCTCTCTGTTTGTCTGTCTGTCTGTATGTCTGTCCGTCTCTCTCTCTCTCTCTCTCTCTCTCTCTTCTCTCTCTCTCTCTCTCTCTTCATATCATGGAATTATACTGACTATCCTGCTGGATGTACATATGTTTGCAATGATGAAACTGAAGTTTTTGTTTATATGGAAGGAAATTTTAAGTGAGATCATTGACGTTGTGTTTTGATGGAAGCTTCAAAAATGGGAGGAAAAAAAAATTAGCTGTGTATCAATGTCATGAAAGATGTTTGTAAAATGGACACGATCACCTTCTGAAAGGAGTATGGATTGTCCAATTATGATATGTGATGTGTGTCATAATGGTGTCTCCCAAACACTGTGCCTCAATCTCCTCCTCTCTCTCTCTCTCTCTCTCTCCTCTCTTCTTTCTCTTATTCTCTTCTGTCTTCTCTCATCTTCTCTCTCTGTCTCTTTTGTTTATATCTCGTATGTACCTATCTGTCTGTCTGTCTATCTTGTGTCTGTCTGTCTTTTGTCTCTGCCTCTCTCTCTCTCTCTCTCTCTCCTCTCTCTCTCTTTTCTCTCTCTCTCTCTCTCTCTCTCTCTCTCTCTCTCTCTCTCTCTCTCTCTCTCTCTCTCTCTCTCTCTGATTTTTTATTTCATGAATTACGTAGATGCTGAATAATTTTATTGGACGTGCTTTTCAATGCTGAAAATGATTGTTTTTCTCCCTCTGTTTTGATTAGAATTACCGGCGTGTCCATGTTTGTTGTGTTTGAATGGAGGCCTTTTACCTGTTAATAAAGAAAGGGTAGGGGTGAATAGTAGGAAATGAAAGTTGAGATTACAGATGTGCTCTATTGAAGCTATTCACACAACGGTAAAAAAAAGAAAACATCAATATTACTATTATGAAACTTTTTCTGGGTAGAATCAATTAGATCATTTCCTGAGGAATTGTTGATTGCCAAATTGAATGTACACGTGAAATATCAACGTTTGTCCCCCCCCCTCTCTCTCTCTCTCTCTCTCTCTCTCTCTCTTGTATGTGTCTGCACCTGTCTATCTGTCTGTCTGTCTGTTTCTCTCTGTCTCTTTCTCTCCCTCTCTTTCTCTCTGAACTGCTGATTACATGCTAGTATGCCTACGTCTCTGTCTGCCTGCCCGTTTGTCTGGCTGGCTGGCTCCCCCCCCCCTCCCCCGCCGCTCTTCTCTCTCTCTCTCTCTCTCTCTCTCTCTCTCTCTCTCTCTCTCTTTCTCTCTCTTTCTCCCATAGAATAATATAATGCTGATTATCTGTAGATGTACATCGTTTGCAATGGTGAAAATGCTTTCTTGTTGTTGTTGTTTGTTTATATGGAAGGGAATTGCCAGCGAGATAATTGAAGCTGTGTTGTGATGGGAGCTTCGGGGGGAGGGGGGGGGGGGGGGGGGCGGGGGGAGAGAGGCTGCACGTACCAGCGTCATGAAAGATGTTATTTGTAAAATGGACACCGTCATCTTCCGAAGGAATTCTGGATTTTTCAATTGTGATATGTGATGCCTGTCACAATAGTGTCCCCCGCCCCGTGCCTGCCCCCCCCCCCCCCCTCCCCTCTCTCTCTCTCTCTCTCTCTCCTGCCTTTTTTGTTTTTTGTTTTTGTTTTGTCCCAATTAAAAATAGCATGACCGGGAGGGGGGGGGGGGGGAGGGGGAAGGGAAGGAAAAACGATTATTCGTTTGCTCGTGCACCCTGTGACACGCGCACAGAGTAAAATTAAAATGACACAATTTTGAAAAACTCACAGTGGTCGGTTTTCCGCTGCCCCAGACCGCCAGGCACTGTCCACACAGTTTTAGCTGTGAAGTGTGTTCAGATCCATTAGTAATGACGGTGTAAATCACGGTGACCATGCTAACTCCCCCTCTCCCCGCGCCACCCCCTTTTTTTTTTTTTAAGTGCCCCCTCGCCTCTTGGATACCTGCGTGAGCGCTTGACGCGCACGCATGTTTCAATTCATTTATAATGCGACACGAGGTCTTACATTTTATCTTTGTGCATGCCCCCTTTGCTCGTTTGCGGTGGTCAAGCAAATATCATCTGATTTGTTTTGTGTTTGTTTGTTTTTGTATTATGATTGTAGTGATATGGTTTTTTGCTTTTTCATTTTGATATTGTTTTCAGTGTGTTCATGGTGTATGTGTTTTTTTGTTCAAAACCATTATAAATTCTTTAGTTTGACCGGGTTGGATGGATTCATTTTATGCTGTCAGTTGTATATGAGTTTGTTGACCTCTTTTGGGTTTGATGTATTTACACATGTATGTTATTGTCTTCTCCAAAGCTATTTCGTAAACAGAAATGGACAGTAGTGTGTCTATTCTCTCAATTAACTGTCAAGGCCTCAATAGTTTGAAGAAGAGGCGCGATGTCTTCCATTATCTAAGGTGTAAAAAATATTCTGTGTACTTCTTGCAAGACACTCATTTTGAAAAAAAGATGGAACAGTATATCCACTCTGAGTGGGGCTATAAGGCGTATTTCTCAAGTTACTCTTCCAACGCAAGAGGAGTCGCAATTCTGTTTAATAACAACTTTGAATTTAAGGTTAAGCAAATTGTTAAGGATGATTCTGGAAACTTTCTCATGATACGTGCAGAGATACATAGGAATGATTACCTTTTAGTTAATATATATGGGCCAAATAGGGATGACGCAGAATTTTACAATTGTCTCAAACAAAAAATTGTTGGGCTTAGTATAGAAAATGTTATAATAGGTGGGGATTTTAATCTGGTCCTTGACCCTTCTAGAGATTATCATAATTACAAACATATAAATAATCCTCACGCAAAACAGGCTGTTGAAAACATGGTCGAAAATCTAGACCTGAATGATATTTGGCGGGAACTAAACCAGAGTGTCGCCGTTTTACGTGGAGGAGAACTAATCCTTTTCAACAGGCCAGGCTAGATTTCTTTTTGATATCAGACACAGTTATTTCTTATACTGATGAAGTAGACATTGAATCCGGTTATAGAACAGATCACTCTGCTGTGTTATTAAAGCTAAAATTTAATGAAGGCATAAAGCGCAATACTTTTTGGAAACTTAACTCGTCTGTGTTGAAAGATAAGTCATATGTAGATGAAATCAATACTTTGATTGAAAACGTTAAAGAAGAATACGCTATAAATACAGAAAATATTAATGAAACAGACGACAAATTACAATTCTCAATTTCTGATGATTTATTTCTCGATTTCTGTTAATGAAAATAAGGTCAAAAACAATTGCTTATGCTACTGCGAACAAAAGAAAGAGTAATGAAGAGGACAAACAATTAGAACAAGACATTATTAAGTTAGAAAAAAAAGAAATGAAAACTGAAGATGATATCAGAGTCATTAACGAGAAAAAAGAACGACTGTCGGATATCAGAGGAAAACGAATAGAAGGAGTTTTGTTAAGATCACGCGCTAGATGGATAGCAGATGGAGAGAAAGTTAGTAGTTATTTTTGTAATCTCGAAAAACGGCATTACATCAGTAAAAACATGGCTAGACTAATTGATAAACAAGATAATGTTCTAACAAATCAAGAAGACAAACTGAAAGAAGTATATAGTTTCTATAAAACATTATACACAGAAAATGCTGTAGAAAATTGTGATATAAAAGATTTGGTGAACGACATCCCCCATTTAAATGAAACAGAAGCAGCGGACTTAGAAGGTCTTATTACATTGGAGGAAGCGACATATGTCTTAAAGACAATGAAAAATAATAAAAGCCCCGGTTCCGATGGTTTCACTACTGAATTCTTTAAAGTCTTTTGGAAATAGATTGGTGTATTTGTCGTTAGAGCTTTAAATGCAAGTTTCAAGAAAGGAGAACTGTCATGTGTACAAAGAGAGGGAATCATTACATGTATACCAAAAGGTGATAAATCCAGACAGTACATAAAAAACTGGAGACCATTTCTCTGTTAAATGTCGTTTATAAGATAGGATCCTCTTGCATTGCCAACAGAATAAAATCTGTGTTGCCTAAAATCATAAATGAAGATCAGACCGGATTTATTAGAAATAGATACATCGGCGACAATATAAGATTGATATTTGACACTATATCTTATTTAGATGAAAATGGTCTGCCTGGTTTGTTGTTAAACATAGACTTTGAAAAAGCCTTTGATTCGATAAATTGGGAATTTATGACGAAAGTCCTAAAAGCATTTGGTTTCCAAAAAGATATTTGTAGATGGATAAGCATATTCTACAAAAATATCAAGTCTTGTGTTATTGTGAACGGACAGGTTTCACACTGGTTCGATATTAAAAAAGGATGTCGACAAGGAGACCCAGTTTCACCATATCTGTTCGTAATCTGTGTCGAAATATTAGCCATTATGGTAAGGGAAAATCGAGATATTCGGGGAATAAGAATGAATGAAACTGAATTTAAAATATCTCAATATGCTGATGACACCAAGTTTTTACTCGCAGGGGATAAGAAATCCTTTGAAACTTGTATTGAAGTTCTTTTAAGATTCGATGGTGTCTCAGGTCTTCACATGAATTTGAGTAAAACGAGCGCAGTTTGGCTTGGAAGTGTAAAAAAACAGTCAAAACCACTACATGGACCACTTAGAAATTGTATGGAATCCACAAAAATTTAGAATACTTGGTATATGGTTCACAAACGACTTGAAAGATTGCATAGAAATAAACTACGCAGAAAGACTAGCAGACGTAAATCATTTGTTCAAAATATGGGTAAAACGCTAAATTACAGCCCTAGGTAGAATAGCAATTTTGAAATCCATCATCCTTTCAAAGCTGACTCATCTTTGGCTGTTTCTGCCAAACCCACCAGATGTTTTCTTTCAAACATGCCAGAAAATATGTTACAAGTTTGTGTGGAATAAAAAAAACAGAAAAAATCAGTCGAAAAACAGTGCATAAAAGCATACGGAATGGAGGTATTGGTCTTCCTGATGTAAAAACCTTCGTCACATCCTTAAAACTATCCTGGATCCGTAGGACTGAGAGATCAAACCACAAATGGAAAATATTCTTTTCAGTAATTTTCCTCATTGGCCTCATATGAGTAAACACGGTCCAGAGATTGTCTCAAAATTTACCAAATATAATCCGTTCTGGGCAGACGTCCTTGAAGCTTACAAACTTTTTTATTACAAATGTCTGCCAAAAAATTCCGCTGAACTACTTGCTGAACCAGTTTGCTTCAACAAACGTATTCAAGTTGGGAAAAGACACATTGTCTCTAAAATGCTTCAAAACAAAAGTATCTATTATCTCGCACATTTTTTTGATGATAATGGTCAGTTTCTTTCCCACGGACAATTTAAGGAAAAATATGATGTCAACATTGATTTTCTAACTTATACAGGGTATAAGTTAGTAATAATTGAATTCATAAAAGGATTTGACATTACCATCGAAATCAACAAATGTATTACTTCTCCATTATGTTATAAGATATTGTTTGCCACTTATAAAGGTTCAAAGACTTATTATGATATACTGATTGATAATCAGTTGAGAGCTCCGTGCTGTGATAAGTGGGACATCAAACTTTCACAAGCTCATGACAGGAATTCATGCTTTTTTTATGCACATAAGATTACAGATGTAAAACTCAAGTGGTTTCAGTTGAGAATAATTCACAGGTGCTTAGGTACAAATGTTATTTTGAAAGAAATCGGAGTTACTGATAATGATAAATGCAGTTTTTGCGGACTATTTAAAGATTCTATTGACCATATGTTTTGGAAATGCACTCATGTCAAATGTTTTTGGAGTAGGTTAATTGATTTAGTAAAAGAGAAACGCACTCACGCACAAAATATACGCCTAACAGAGTCTCTCATACTTTTAGGTTTCGACATAACAATCGCAGTTGATTACTTTTTTTACTTCATTATTCTTCTAGCAAAACATTACCTATATAAGTGTAAGTTAGAAGGCAGTCTTCCACATGTAGCAGTTTTCTTGAAAATGTTGACGTATAGATATAGAATTGAAAAATATAACTCATACTTAACCATGAACCACTTGGATTTTCAAGCCAGATGGCTTGCTTATGAAGCTTTGATTTCTAATACCTAGCTGCTTTAGTTACCGTCTCTGGAACATGTCTTTTCAGCATTAATATATAAATGAGTATGATGCATAATATAACAACAGTTACTAGACTAATCATATTATCTTTTTCCTTTTTTTATCTTTTGCTGAGGATATCATGTGTGGCCCTTGTATGCTGCTGAAATATTTCTGTATAGTGGTACTCAAGAAATAATGTAGCTTATGATAATAACATATATTATCTTCACTTGCTGTGACCCAACCCATTCTGTCTTCCTGTTTCTTTGCTTGTCTGTTCGTCTATCTGTCTGTCTGTTTGTCTGTCTGTCTGTCTATTTGTCTGCCTTTCCTTTATTATCTGTGTATGCATGCTGATTTATCTTGCTATGTATATACATTTTTTTTCTTTTTTTCATCAAACGCATGTATACATCTATTATGGGTAGTAATATTAGAACAATATGATTAATACAGGTTTATGTATACTTCTTATAGCATTGTCAATAAATAACCATGTTCTTTTTTTTCTT
>JAMYXO010000401.1:0-5000 GCA_033310375.1 Conus canariensis | reverse complement strand
TTGACCAATGAACTGCCTTTGTCGTTGACAACTAAACTAAACATTCAATGTCACCGAGCAACACTGATCTTCGGCAAGATCGGGAACAACGGGCAGCAGGCATTGAAAGGTGACAGCAAGAAGATTAAACTCTGCAACGATCCAGCGTTTGAAGCGGATTAGAGGAAGATCTGAAACTGAAGAAGGCTACAGCACGCTAGCCGTGGAGAAATGGTTTAGTAATCTGGCGAAGAGCAAGAGACGGCCGCAGACCAAGGGGAGCTGGGCCATTCGTGCGATCCACCACAGAAGGGACTGGAGGCTGGACGTATTATTGCTGGGGTTGATGTGGGCCAGAGCGGCAGCATCAGCCAGAATTCCACAACCATTTCGGGAAGATTGCCTGAGGTAGGCGATGTTTGGATTTGTAGGCTAGATTTATTTATAGATTGTTAATGTGTTGAGAGATTCATTTTTGTAACTTGGAACTGATGTTCGTTAAATCAGCATAATTCTTATTCTTTATTCATGCGATTTGCTTGGCAATGTAAATCTACATGACTATCATCAACTTGCACAAGCTTTTTCATATTCAAGCCGTTGGATGCGCGATCAGTTATTTTGCGACATTTCGTGATCGTGATGGCAGAGCATGCTCGTTGCCCAGACATCGCGATATGTCATCACCATCTTCGTTCACCCACATTTCCATCTGTGTCGTGAAATGTTCTAATCAATGATTATTTCCTCCACAGGTTATCCAACTTGCAATGAATCATATTTGTGCAATAGAAGTTGGTAATGTGAGATGATCTTCTCTGACAAAATAATGGAGTAAGATTAATTGTAGTAAATTATCAAGTAAAGAACGAACCTCATAAGTTTTTTCTTCATTGATACTATTCTATTTAAACAAAGAGACTTCAAGAGTGTGTACAGAAGCTAGCTAAGATAGTGCGTGCTATTGTAAAGGGGTTGGATGGGTGTGTGTGAAGAACAAGAGCAGACGTACAGTCGTGAAGAGATTTCTGAGAAACTGTCCGTCTGTCCTCCAGGTTTTTTTATTTTTTTTATTTTTTTTTGTCTTCAACATCTATCAACCCACGATCATCATCACGTAACCTCATCAACCACGTCCTGCAAATCGTGAAGGAGGGGGGCTGGGCATCAAATCCGTAATCTACAACGACCACGCCAACAACGACGCAGAGAACAAGAGCTAAGTCTACATCATCGTCATTCGTGAAGCATCTACACCCCTCACCCTCTAGTCTGAACTTTTTCCTAGTTTCTTCTTCCCATTGGAACTCTATGACTGTTTGTTTTGAGCGTCGTTCTATCATGCACATCGTTGTCACACATCATCAGCTGTGCAGGGGGCGATCTGTGAGTACATCCTAGAATTCCTGACATAACCTATGCAATTGTTCTGTCTGAGCCGAGGAAAGGTTGGAACCACAACAAACGTCCTGCCACGACTCTTCCTCGACGAGAGGAACAGTATCCTCATCGCCACACTCGGCGACGACAGGGGTGTATCCTGTCTGGCACTGAGTTCGCCGCACGTATGCTTTCAGGAGGTTAGCGTGATACAAACGTTCCTTCCCTCGCACTTGAATACGGTAATCCCAATCACCCACGCGACTGCAGACCACGAAAGGGCCCTGCCAAGCAAGCTGTAGCTTGTTCTTCTTTTGGGGAAGGAGAAGCAATACTTCATCACCCAGCTCGAACCAACGCTCAACGCTGCGCTTGTCATACAAAGCCTCGTACTTGGCTTTTGCTGACCGCAAATGCTGCTGAGCAAGTTGGCAGGTGTCAGCGATGCGGTTACACTGATCAACCACATATCGACTCTCCTCCTTGACGATAGGTTCCATATCGTTGTGGGTCCACATCTGCTTCAAGATGTTGGTGGGTCCTCGTACTGTTCTGCCATGCAGTAGTTCGTAAGGGGAAAAGCGCATGCTTTCCTGTGGAACCTCCCTGTAGGCGAACAGCACGTCAGGGATAAAACGGTCCCACTCACGAGGTTGCTCTGCACACAGGCGACGCAACATCTGCTTCAAGGTCCCATTAAAGCGCTCGACAAGGCCACTGGCCTGCGCATGATAGGGTGACGTCGTCTCCTTGTGAACATTGAGAAGAGTGTTTACCTCCTGCATGGTTTCAGACAGAAACTGAGTTCCCTGGTCAGAAAGGATTTCTTGGGCACGCCAGTGCGCGTCCAAATCTGCCAGAGAGCTTCAGCAACAGTAGGGGCATCGATAGTCCTAAGTGGGACAGCCTCTGGGTATCGAGTCGCATAGTGTACTACTACCAAAATGTAGTGGTGACCGCGATCGGATGGTGGATTAATAGGTCCCACAAGGTCAACACCAACCTTGCTGAATGGCTCCCCAACCAGTGGCACTGATCCTAGGGGAACACGTGTCAAGCGACCCTTGGGCGTTGTCCGTTGGCAGACATCACAACTGCGGCAGTACCGCCTAACCTGAAAGTTCATTCCCGGCCAGAAAAAGTCCTGTCTTACTCGCTCGAGAGTCCGCTTTGAGCCCATATGGCCTGCCATGGGTGAATCATGGGCCTGCCGGAGAATGGATTCTCTCAAGCCTTGGGGGACGACTAACTGCTTGACCACCCAATCTGCCTGAGTGAAGACCCTAAACAGGATCCCCTTGTGGAGCTTAAAGCTCACCTTGGCATGTCGGGCAGACTGAGCAGGACGATCCACCAGTTGTAAGCGTTGGACATCCAAGTCCCTGGCCTGAAGATGAACCATGGTAGCAGGATCGGCCCTTGCAAGAACCTCGTCAGAGATTGGTTGTAGAACAGGACGCAATTCCTGTTCCTGCTTCTTTGCTTTGGCGCGCGTGGTAACTCCCAAACACGCCTGTATGGGCAGATCCGTAGACACAGATTGACTGCGTCTGTCTGCAAATGTGATGATATTCCCTATGAGAAGGGAATATAGAGGTCGCTCCACCGCGATGGCCCATACTTCTCCACGGAAGTAGGGGGTGGAGATGGGAATAAGTACAGAAGGACGGGTGGAGGTAAAAAACAGCCTCCAACCCACTGACTGGCGCCCTGCTGAGCCTCAGGGGGAACCAAATCCTGGTCCACAAAGAGCGTTGATGCTCCCGAATCCCTGATGGAGTCGACCAAGAAAGAACCAACAACAGAAAGAAACACTGGACACTCCGTACCACCAGAAGCCAATTAGTCCCATGACTACCGGCAGCTTTAGGGCAATCCTTCCTTATGTGGCCGGGACGACCACAAGAAAACACAGTCGGGGTGCTGAGGTCCCGATGAACTGCCTGCCTTGTTCGACCCGCTAGCAGTCATCGGAGCCTTACTGCCACCAATTCCTTTGAGGGTCTTTCTGTCCGTATCTGGGCGATGCCCATAAGCTCTACGGGCTTCAGCAAACACCCCAGCAGTACGAATCGCAGCCGCGAAATCCTTTGGTGCTGTCTCGCCTATACGGATCCTCAACTCTGGGGACACAGTGTTGGTAAGCTGTTCATTGAGGATCAGATCCTCAAGCTCCAGCTTGGCCAACTGACGCCAATAGCCTAGCGTTTTGCGCAGCCTATCTCCAAACTGCACGAAGGTCTCGTCGTTCTTTCTCATGGATCTGAACTTCCTCCTGTACGTTTCTGGGGTAAGATGGAAACGTTTACGCAGAGCCAACTGCATGTCTGCATAAGACGCGCCTTCATTCAGAGTAAGCACACACTCCCTGGCAGCACCTGATAGTCCAGATAAAAAGGTCCATGGCCTTATGTTTCTCGGACAATTGCTACGCACTAGCTACCTTGTCAAAGTGCTCCAAGAACATAATGTCCTCACTGGGTTTGAACTCTGGAAGCTTTAATTTTGGGCCTCTAACTCCATCATTTGCCTGTCGATTAACCCTCTGATTTACAGATGCGGGAGTCCGCGAAAGAAATTGTTCCATCTCTTCCCTACGTTGTGCTGCTTCCTCACGACAGAGGGCTAACTCCTGCTGATAACGCTCTTCAGTCTTGATCAGCTCTTCCTTACGAAGGGTTTCCTGTCTGGCAGCCTCTTCCCTTCGCAGAGTTTCCTGTCTGGCAGTCTCCTCTCTGCACAGATCTTCCTGTCTGGCAGTCTCCTCTCTGTGCAGATCTTCCTGTCTGGCAGTCTCCTCTCTGCGCAGATCTTCCTGTCTGGCAGTCTCCTCTCTGCGCAGATCTTCCTGTCTGGCAGTCTCCTCTCTGCGCAGATCTTCCTGTCTGGCAGTCTTCTCTCTCCACAGATCTTCCTGTCTGGCAGTCTCCTCTCTCCACAGAGCTTCCATCCTATCTAACTCTTCCCGATGGAGGGTAGTATCCTCTGGTCGCTGTCGCTCCAGAAACATCAGGACGGAGGCGAAATCCTGAGCAGGAGTCACCACTCTCGACACGGGAGGAGGACCCGTTTGCCCCATCCCTTGGGTCTCGACCTTCCCATGAGGAAAGTCCCCGGGGCATACTCCTTGTGAGGGGAAGCATGGAGAGGAGAGGGTTCCGGCATCCACGACCCAGCAGAAGCCCACAGTTGCCTAACCATACTCTGACGCATCCGAGTGGACGTGTCAGGTGGGGTCTCAGCAGAGAGATCCCCTAGCGAAGAAGTAGCGAAAGTACTCGCAGGATTATCGGCTACAACACTGGAGTAGGTATAAGTCTCAGTAGTCAAAGTACTGGTACTAACAGTAGGGACTATATTTTGAAGACCTTTTGAAGACACACACGCACACACACACACACACACACACACACACACACACACACACATACACACATACACTAACATACACACGACGCGCGCGCGCGCGCACACACCACACACACACACACACACACACACACACACACACACACACCACCACGCACAGTGCACGCAAAGAGAGAGAGAGTGAGAGAGAGAGAGAGAGAGAGACAGACAGACAGACAGACAGACAGACAGACAGACAGAGGCAAAGACATAAAGAGGGAGGAGAGAGAGAG
>JAMYXO010004016.1:12500-18455 GCA_033310375.1 Conus canariensis | reverse complement strand
AAACGGGGGTCATCGGTATCATAAAGGTGGGTAAATTCTCATTTATATTTTTGAGATGTTCCATGTCTCGAGACTTCAGAAATATATGATAACAATTTGGGGGCACAGCTTTCCCTGCGTTATCAAACGTTATTTAAGGCCACCGTCATTCCCACAGACTTTTGAGTGCGGGCACTAATCCGTTTGTATCAAAGCAGTTCAATCAGTCAAATTGCATGAAATCTTACAAAGACGTGTACAGCAGATACCATGGTACTTCCAGGGAGGACAAAATTAATGTAAAAAATCACATAAATCACACTTCATTATAAGGTATCAGACTTATCATTTCATCCCTTTCACTGAAATTCAGCTCAGTTTGAGCGAGTGATTCTTTCCATAACAAACACACAGCCATTAAAACGTAGAATTGCTTTCCCCACCTTTATTCTCTCTTTCCGGGACAAACAGTTCACAGATCATCACGGCTGGTTTTCACAGTCTTTCACTTTACACATGTCGGTGCATTTGAGGCCGTTCAGAAAGCAGACACATTTTTCCCTGGTGTATTTTGGGGGCAGGTGCAAGCCAGCAGTTCTAGAACAGCATCTGGTGCTGTCTTTGCCATCCTCAGTTTCAATTCTCCACCCGCTGTGAACAGGACCGGGAGCCTGTGGACCGTTTGCCAGACACCGTCTCCACAACCCAGTTTGGTAGTTTGCTCTCTGGGCATGCTTAAGCAGGCAGTCCTGACAGGTAGGCAGCTGGTGAGATTCAATATCTCCATTCTTTGCACAAAACAGCTGGTACCTGAGCTCATTGACTCCAGCAGTGGGTTGTTTCGGGGCATACAGCTGGCAAGTGAATTTCTCCAATTTCTCTAAAAGATTTGATTTGATTGATTGATTTAATTTAGAGTCTGTTCACAACGATGGTGATATTGGACTTTTTTTTTCTCGAAGAGCTCAGGTGACACGTCCCCATCATTTCCAAGATCAGAAAATGCCTACTGAATGTCCTGGTTGGACCTCAGAATCTTCAGTGCTGACAGTTTTCCTTTCCCGGCGAAAGAGCTGACAGAATCACAACCAGTGTATGCATGCATTCCAGGAATGGCAGTGCAAACAGAAGGTTCAGGAGAAGATGCAATTTTCCCGTCTATCAGTTGCGCACGGGTGCCCGTTCCACTCTTCTGGTATAGCGGTGTTTTGATAGCACTGCAGAAGGCTATGTTCAAGACTAGAACGTCCGTGTCACAGGAACTGATCACAACAGCCTCATAGCCATCTTGAGCAGCGTGTGAAGCATGAAGAAGAAGATGTCTATCGGCTTCTTCCTGGGTAGACTGGAGCTCAGGCACCTCACGACATGTGACTGCAGACAGACGGAAGCACTTCTCCTCACAAGTGACAAAGATAACTTTATGAAGGTGATCAAATCTTTCACAATACTTCCTGCCCCTCCACTCTTGGACCAGAAACTTGATCAAATCAACCTTAATGCTCTCTTGTGCCAGGAGTTTACGCCACTGCTTAATCCTTTGACCAGGTGCAATGTTCTGCACCTGCAGTCCAGCTGTTGCACCCCTGTTTGCTCTTTCATTGTACTTGATGGAAAGCCTTCTGTAGGTGTCGAAGACGATGTCTACTCTGGTACTGACTGACGCTTCACTGATGGTCATGGTGAAGATGCGTTCAGCAACTTCGTCAAATGTCGGATGTTGGCCATCAAACTTGGCTCGCTTTACAAGGGCCATTCCATCAATTATAGTGGCAGAGTGGGCAGGAAGAGTCTCAACCAGTGGAGTATTCTTCTACAGGTTTGTGGCCAAAGCAGCCTTGTTGGTTTTCCTCAGGCTTCCATCAGGCGTAGCTAGTGACCAAGACAGTGGCCCAAGAGGATAGCACATCAAGTCTTTCATGTTGAGGTTTCTGCTCTGCCCCATACAAGCATTCTCCCAAACAACCATCTGTCAGCTTTTAAGATGACTGTTCTGCCATCAGCACATTTGGTCTGCTGGGGTTTTTTTTTTGCTGAGGATCCAAATGTCTTTAACAAGACCTTCTTCGTGGAGTCATGAAATTTTTTGGTAGGTTCGTCAGATTCCAGCCTTTCTCTTTTGAAAGCAGCATAAGCAGTTTCTTCTTTCGAGTTTCCATCTTTGAGGTCCTTAGCAATAGCCTTTGATGCAGCAGTACCAGTTCCGATATTCATCAACTCGAGGTTGCATTCAAAAGGATTAGTCCAGTTGCCAAGGGTTTCCTTAACAGACGTGACCAACTTCTCATCTTTCTGAAGCTTTAATTTCTGCAGGTCAGAGTGATCAGTTCCACGCCTGTTATGCTGAACCATGTTCCGAAGTTTAGTCAGAAAAGCACTCCCGTGCTCAGCTGTGAGGTAGTACTTACTGACAGCTCCAGGTTTCAGACTAAACCCTGTAGTGCCTCCAGTTGTCTGGGTGTCTTTGTTCACAATCACTTCAGTCGTTTGGTCAACTGGTATGCGGCCAAAAGGATTGGATTCTGTGAGCTGAACAGCAAAGTTGCCCCTCTTTGAATGCCTGATGTACTTCCGGGCGAGTAGTTGAGAGGCTGGTCATTTGAGCATAGTAAGCAGGAAGGTATCTTGCGTAGTTGAGCCTTTCGTATGCAAAACACCATGGGATCATCAGGTGAATGGCGTACAGATGCAAGGCCCAGTCCCCCTCACGGGAGGATCGAAGCAGTCCTAACAGAATATCTTGGACGATGTCTACATAGCTCATCCAGAAGGCAGACAGGTCTCCATTGTTGTGACGTAAGTGATTCAGAAAGTCAGCCCACAAGCAGAAAACATCTGTCAACACAGGGTGCTCCAGCAGAGACTCAAAACGTAGCTTGACTGACATCACCATGGAAAGTGTCTACAAGGCTTTGGAGTTCATTGACAGAGTCCAGCATATCAGGATGGTTGTCTCTGATCCAGGGAAGGAAGCACTGCCAAATCATGCGGAGAAGAGCTTCCAGCACACACTTGTGCACTTTGACTGCTCTCTTGTATACTCTGCCTTCAAACACACCTGCCACAGACCCTCCAACCAAGATCCCTGATTCCATGCATAGATCACTCAGGCCTGCATCTTCAAAGCGTTTCCCAATAATAGCCAGCACAGTCATGATGGTGTGGAAAGTTCCAAGTCGCAAAAGCAGGTGCCTGTATTTTTCTCTTTCCTTCTATACAATCTCGGTTGCCTTTGCGTACAGGGCTTGGTCAAGCACGATGACGATGTTGTCAAGTTCCAATGAAGCCCTGATGGTCTCAGACCTTACAAGTATCTCTTGTACTGTGGATATTTCTGTGTCTGGTGCGTTGACTGTAGGAAGATAGGAAATGATGTCCTCTGAAGTGTTGATTAAATTGTGCGTTTGAATGTTGAATCCAATCCAAGAAGGAATTGTTTGACGTTCTGTGTCAACAACACGGGACAGCATCCAAATGAAGTTCTTTCTTCTGGCTGCAGTCGCGTTCATTTCATGTACAGGCATGTCATCGGTGGATGCCCGCAAAGGATGTGGCCCTTTCCTTTCACCTGAGACATACAGAGGAAGTTCTTATGTTCCAACTGAGATTGTTCTTTTCTTGGTCTTCTCAATTGCAGGCAGAGCATCCTTAGGTAGGTGAGGTCCTAAGACTTTTGGCTGCACTACAATGCTATTTACTCTGTGTGAAGTTTCTGCTCCGGTAGCTGTGGCTTCCAATCGGTCGATATTGTCCCAAGACAAATTTGTGAAGACACAAGGTTGGATGACTTGTGGAAGGATGACACGGTCAGAGCACAAGCCATGTTTTGCAGACAAAGCGCTGTGTCATTCTCTTCCAGTTGGTGGTATGAAATACCATGACCTAGTCTGTTGATCATCTGGATCAGTTCAACATTGCCTGTGAGAGTCTTGATACCATATAACAACAGCACATGCTTGGGAGTCTTCTGTCTTCCAGATGTAACTGCATAGAGTATGTCCTGACTCATGGAGTCAGAAAGTTGAGAGACTTGTGCTGACGGAGTCTTGTTTTTTGGGTCACCTATCAATAGCACAGTGAAGAAGTGATGGAGGTCATCAGGTATGCATGCTTTCATGGTCGTCAGATCTTCAGGGGCAAGAGGCCATGGTGCTTGTATTTGACAGTCCTTTACTCTTTGACAAATGTACAGAGCGGCCTTTTCCAAATGTTTAATCATCTCCACTGAATTACTTCTCCTGACTGTAAGCTCTTTCTTTAGCGTTTGGTTTCTACGTGCTAATTCCTGCCGATCAAGATTGTACGGCAAGGCAAGGGGCTTTCCCTTTTCATCAGGGAAAATCTGTAGATTGTCACCAAAGGTTGTCTCCAGCCTGCGTCGAATATTTTTCTTTGTTGAACCTTTGACATCTTTCAACCCCTTGGATGAAATATGCTCCTTAAGCTTATCTGTCAAGGTAACAAGAGGAATGACTTCTGGGTTTTTCAGCAGCTTTTCTTTGATGTACTGCACAAGAGTTTCATATGCCTCTTCCACTGCTATCTGGTGTGGGTCAAGATCTGGATCTGCAGAAACTTCTTTGCTGTCTTGTTTGTCTAGCCTTGTATAAACCCGGTAACAAGATCGGTGATAATGCGCCTTTGCAGCAACAATGTCTCTGGTGGTCAGTGAAATAATTGATGGCCGCCCCTCGAAGAGTCTTGTCAACTCTGAGCTCCTGTGCCTGTGTCAAGTCCCTTCGAGTGTTAGTTCCTTTCTTGTAGCTGGCCTTATGACAAAAGACACACTCCTTGCACACTGTAGATTCTGATGATGACCTTTCTAAACGAGCACGCTTGTCCGGAACAGTTTCTTCTGAACTTTGCTGATCTCCACTTTTCGCAACCCTTTTTAAATTTGATGTGAAAATTGATCTGCAATACCTGTGATACACGATTCTAGGAAGTTCTTTTTCTGAGACCGTCTTTGCTGCTTCAAGCACTGGCTGAAAGTCTCTGATTTTTGCAGTGTTTAGTAGGGAAGCCCATGATTCAGAGGAGTTTGGGGGGATCAGTCTGTTGTCATGACGGTCTCTATTAAATGAAGTTTGATGGATTATACACTTCTGTGCTGCTGAAGCACAGTTTGCTGCGTCATCTGACATGTTGATACACAGTCAATGTAGAGATTCAGATCCCCCTGTGCTCCTGGTCGTGTCTACTTGCTTCAGTTGTTCTCTCTTCATAATTCACATCTGCAAACTAAAACCAGATGTAAAGCATATAAACGTACTCCCAGTTTATCTTCCTGAAAACGTCACATTAAAACATACGTCATAATGTATTTTGTCACTAAGATAAGAGATTCCCTAAAGAAGAAAAACCGTTTTAGGCCGTTATAGCCCTTAGTAACGGTATTCTAGCAAAACAAAACATTGGGCATCATCCATGACCCATAATGAACATACCTACAAATTTTCAGAAAGATCGGCCCAGCAGTTTTGTCTGTAGCAAGTGGAACACATTTTGACCACGAACAGACAGACACACAGACAGCATTTCTTCGTTCCCATTGTAAAGCACACCCTGTTCTATGAGAACTGGGAGTACAAAAAAAAACATGTTAGCACACTTTTAGACAGCAAGTTTGTCTGTTTTGAGACACATACACTTTATCAGAGCCTAAACATTGTCAATATATTAACTGGTAAGATATGATTCTATATGCTCTCACATTACTCAACATCTTTTTTTTTACAAATCGTAAAGTTTCCACCGCTGCAATACCCATAAATGGCTCCAGCAACGTACGTAATCCAGATGTAGATCAAATATTGCTGGGTAACTATTACTTCTGAAAGGAGTAAAATTTCCATGCAAGAAACCATGAAGTGGGTTGAGTGAAACCAGCTTCCAGTGGCTGGTTTTTAAGATTCTGCTGATTACAGACTCCTGTAAGTATGTGAATAAGAATCTTGTGTTCAAAGAAGCTTTTTA
>JAMYXO010004016.1:0-10000 GCA_033310375.1 Conus canariensis | reverse complement strand
TTGTTTAGATTTCCGCCTGCAGTCCTCTCGCTTTGCAACTAGACCTAGTTACTATAGTTTAACAGATGACCAATCTCCCATACCCCCAAATTCTAAGATCGGAAACGGCGTTATAGAAAATGATGAGATAACACATAGAAAGCTGTGTGATCCAAAGTGTTATAATACTTTTCTATGATCTGTGACCAGAGGGCTTATCAAAAATATGCATGAAAATTGCCCACCTTTAGGATACCGCCTGACCCCCCTGGGTCATCGGCTAAATGGGCCTTTAGGAAAATGAACCAGTACTGCACCGGATAAGCAAAACGATAGGCGCATGCGATAAGTGCGAAGTTTGTGATAGCTTCAAACCACGTATTTGGCTACTTTAAAAATCCTTTGCTCGTAAAATTCATAGCAGCAGCAGCAGCAGCAGCAGCAGCAACAGCATCAGCATCAGCATCATCATCAACAGCAACAACAACAACTACATGAAAAACAAAAACAAACACCAACACCATCACCACCAACACCATCACCACCACCACGACAACCACCACCAACCATCACCACCACAACAAGAACCAGTGAAACAACCTGATGTAAAAGGGGATGCTATATTTTGACTCCATGTTTGACATGAATTTTAAAAAACAAAAACCATACTATATTCATCATACTTACAAAAATTAAGCTCGGGATTTTAGTTAATCAAAAGATTTTTTTTAATTTGTTCCAGATTTTTTTTTCCTAATCATAATTCAGAATAGGGCTATCAATTGTTACAAGCAACAGATTGCTATTGTTTTGTTGTTGTTGTTGCTGTTCTTGTTGTTGTTGATCTTGTTGTTGTTAATATTAGATGGAAACCGACGACGTTATCTTGTTGTTGTTGATCTTGCTGTTGTTGTTGTTGTTAATATTTAATGGAAACCGACGACGTCATCTTTTTCTATAGGTATTACATTTCCTAGTATTCAGATTTGGTGATTGTGTCTTCAGTATCGGACAGTAGAAAGAAACTCGTGGAGAGCGTGGCAGTAGAGAGTCCTCAGAAGAGAAGCCCCCTTCAAGCAAGTGTTTCGGCCCTTACCTCCTGACACTCTAGGGGGGTTGGGCCACACCCGGTTCATGACTCCAGATGTCCCTCTGCTGCCCCTTTTTTCCCATCTTGGGACGAGCCATGGCTGGGATTCGAACCCACTCTGGACATGCTCATTTTCCACTTAATGACTCGCACTCTAACCACTGTGCCACTGGGACACCTGATATTTGTAGGAAATTTAAGCCTTATGAAGTTCACTTTTGTTCCTCCTTCACCAAATCCAGCTTGAACACCTCTCTGCCGCTTCTGCCATTGCTTTCAGGGCTCTGGTTTTTTCCTTCCCTGCAACTGAGAGCTGTTTCATGAGGCTGTATGTAGACGTTCCTACAAACCCCCTAGCTCCAATTTCTGCAGTGAGGACTTTGACCTGATAGCCTTCTCTCCTCAGGCTGTTTGCCAGATCAGCATACTTTTCAGTCTTGTAGATTTGAGCTGCCTCCATTCTGTTCTCATATGGCACCGTGAGCTCGATCATGATCAGCTGCTTGGTTGACTGAGAGTGGACTACTATGTCTGGTCTCATGCCACTCTTGCTGATGATCTCTGGGTGACTCTTCCATTCTGGGAGGTCTGCAGTGCATTCCCAGTCATCTGCCCCGTCCAGCAGACTCTGCCTGCATGTTCCGAGTGGCACTGTTGTTCTTGGCCATGATTTGCTGCCTCCTGCCGTGAAGAATGTTGCGGGTGCTTTTGGAGTCCTGATTTTCCCTTTTGTGGAGTTGTACTAGCCCAGACAACTTGTACAATCTCTTTGAGCACTTGGTTGTGCCTCCATGTGTACCTTCCTTGAGCCAGGGCTACTTTACATGAGCTTAGGACATGCTCCACTGTTTGTTTTTGCATGGCAGAGGGGGCATGCAGGATCGTCTGTTTTTCCCCACTTCACCAGGTTTGCATTTGAGGGCAGAAGGTCATATGCAGATCTGAGAATGAAGCTGATCCTGAGAGGGGCCATGTGCCAAATGTCATTCCACGTGAGACTTCTTTGGAGTGCATTTTCCCACGTTGTCCATTGCCCTTGCTGGCTAGTAAGAACAACATTTCAGTTTTATTGTAACCGTAAAGTATGCATTTCCTGGACATTTTTTCTTTTGCAAACAAACCATTATATCAACAGTTAGATAAGGAAACAATAATGACAAGTCTGACGCACCACGTTTGGGTGTTAGGATTTCTAGCGCTTCAGTGATTTGTTCAACCGTGTGTGTGTGTGTGTGTGTGTGTGTGTGCGTGTGCGTGCGTGCGTGCGTGTGTGTGTGTGTGTGTGTGTGTGTGTGTGTGTGTGTGTGTGTGTGTGTGTGTGTGTGTGTCTGTGTGTGTCTGTGTCTGTGTGTGTGTCTGTGTGTGTCTGTGTGTGTGTCTGTTTGTGCATCCACTAAGGAGGCCACCTTACTTGTCCTGGGAATTCTTAGCGTAGATCACGTGGCAAACCGACATCTCCCCTCTGCCTCTCCAGCTGCTCCAGCACTGCAGCCTCCAGGAGCCGTTCCTAGTGACGTCTCCTCTCCAGCAGGACATTGAGGGTGTAGAGAAAAGGAATGAGGGCAGAGCTGAGGGGCAGGCAGAGGACGGCCACGGCCACGTGGAGTTGCTGAGGAGGACGTTCCCCCTCAGAGGCCATCAAGGCCAGCACGCCGACAGGAAACCAGCACAGAAGTCGATCAGCACCACTGTAAACAGTCCCCTGGCATCCGTCAGGTCCTGCACCCCATGGAACGAGTTAAATGTTAAACGAACGGTAAAACAAAGAAACAAACAAACCAAGGAAGCAGACAAGTCAGAAAGCATACGAGGAAATTCAAAAAGGGGTAACACTCTATGGAGCAGACTCTTTGCATGTACCAGTTAATCCCGGTGGTGCTGCTTAAAGGACTTTGACAAGTGAAGATGAAATACCATACCACAGAGAGAGGGAAAGACAGAGAGAGAGAGAGAGAGAGAGAGAGAGAGAGAGAGAGAGAGAGAGAGAGAGGCAGAGAGAGAGCCAGACAGGCAGACATGCAGACAGACTGATGGACAGGGTGTACAGACGGACAGAGAAGTGAGGGAGATGGGAGGCAAACCTCGGATCGTGTGGTGGCCATGCTGTTGGCCCGCACAGACAGGAAGATGGAGGTCTGACCCAAAGTGATGAGCAGGAAGAGCAAGAGGTTGAGCACCACCAGCACAGCAAAGGAGTAGCTCTGGCCACCGAACGCTTTTCCTGAGGTAGGCAGAGGGAAACACAAGCCTGTCTGACCGTAGAATTCCTAATGGGATGTCTCAGGGAGGACAGGAACCATTGTCAGACACAACCCTACCATCCAGGCAGCCACACACACACTGTGAGTTGATGCTCTCCGAAAACGAAGGGTACTGAAAGGAAAACGCAGAACGATGAAGCGGTCGAGAGTGATGAGGCAGATGATGAAGACTGACACCTCACTGGACAGCAGAGACAGACATCCAGCTAACCGACAAATATGGCTCTTCGTCCACGTTCTCACCTTCCACAGGTAACTCCCTGAAAACATTCTGTCAGCGACGCCAATGATCGTCAGGTAAATACCCATGATCATATCTGCCGCACTCAGGTGTGTGACAAAGTGTCCAAAGCTCTGGTTGGAGTTGTGTTTAATAATCAGTAAACGATACACGAGGCTGCCGGCATTCCCTGCCAAGGCTAGAAGCAACAGGAGAAAGAGAAAAATCCGGTATAAATTAGACTTCAACAGATCATCACAAGAGGAGATTTTACTTCCAGGAGCGTGACATTTGAAGGTGTTGAAGCCAGGAGGTAGAACTGAAGGACAACACAGTTTGAAGTTGTCAGAATACAGCTCCTGGAGAAGTTCCAGTCCATGAAAGGCACCAGTAGAAAAGGAAATTACGGGACAGCCACGCAAGTCTAACGACTGAAGTCCTGGCCATAGCTGACCGATGTCTCTTGGTATCACCTCAATACCTCTACCCGACACGTTCAGCTTCTGAAGATTGGTTAACGACGCCAGACTCTTTATGTTCAATGTTTCCAACACTATGTTAGAGATACCAAGCTCAGTGATGGCATTATACTTCATGTCTGATGTAACATCAATAATAAACTCTCTCACCAATGGATTTTCGCTGAGAGATAAAATGTGAATATTGGGAATTAATGCCAAGTCCTTAGTAGTGATATGAGTTAAGTTGTTATGACTGAGGATCAGCTGATGTAAGTTAGCTAGTGGTGGAGTCGTCAACTGTTTCAGCTGGCATCTGGCCAGGTTGAGATAAACCAGCATGCTGTTGTTAGCTACAGCCGCCAGAGTTAGCCCTGAGCCCTCAGCATGCAGGAAACGGAGTTTGGAGAACACGGTGACCTGGAAACTGTCCTCACAGAAAAACGACCAGCCATAACACGTGCAGGGTTCAGGGCAGGTCAGGTTGAAGACCAGGTCACAGAGAAGCTCATCGTCTCTCTGAGGACACTGAAAGACACCATCACAGAGGTGATCACTATGAAGACACACGGTGGAAGCTCGACAGCGGTAAAGTCCAGTACAGACGTAACTGTCACAGTCCTCCTCGTCCTGATGCCCGGGACAATCCAGGACACTGTTACAACGCACGTAGACAGGCAGACAGTAGGACCCATATCTGGAGCATAGGAAGTGGGTGTCAGGGCACAGCGAGGATGTGTGGTCAGCAGACGGTGGAGTGGTCAGTGGCTGGACAGCGAAGTTGCCTGTGTTGAGAAAGTCCACCCGTGCAGGTGGTGTTACCGTCTGTGATAGGTCAGTTAGGTCAGTGCGAGGTTGGTTTCTGCAGCGAGCTTCGTCGGTCTTGTCCATACAGTTGAAGACCATGTCGCATTCCCCTGACTTTGGGATACACTATATATGAACACAATGTACTTTTATAAACCAAAGGAGATAGACACAGATATACAAAAACCTAATTGTATATACGTATATTCATACACGCATGCAGGCAAACACACACACACACGCGCGCGCGCGCGCGCACACACACACACACACACACACACACACACATACACACACACATACACACACACACGTGGGCTAACACACGCAGAGAGAGAGAGAGAGAGAGAGAGAGAGAGAGAGACAGACAGACAGACAGACAGACAGACAGACAGACAGACAGACAGACAGAGGAGGAGAGAGAGCGTCCACCTCTAAATTGGCACATTTGAAGTGCCTGTCAGGAGAGCAAGGAGGAAAGTGACAAAAGCCTTCATCACTGGAGTCCTGGCAGTCAAGGCGGTGATCACACACCAAAGTGTAGGGTACCCCTGCAAAGCCGTCACCACAGGGGAAAAAGAGAGGGGGAGGACCGCTCATAGGTGACAGACAAGGAAAAGAGCCTGTTGTGTCAAATCCCCAACATGCACTGCGCATGTCACATGACAGAAATGCGTGTGTCAAATGACCAAATGGACATTCCACAACTTTGATGGTGCTGGTCCATTGCGATGGAATGATCCAGATCAAGTTTCTGCTTGAACTGGTTGGTGTGTTCACGTCATGATTATCATTTGGGTTTTGAGCGTTGTTGGTGCCATTATGCAAAATGTCGGTACGTTCACAAAGAAAGGACCCAGACACTGAGGAATACTTTCGACAGTGTTCAAAATCCAGAGATCGCCACAAAACACTATACGTAAGGCAAATCCGTGTCCGCGTCTGAATATAAATCGCTCTTGCGCATAGCGATAATAGGACACAGTGCCGCTTTGACCAATGAAAGTATTTCTGTACCTGTGGCAACAAATTCATTATTGTCCGTGATTCTTTGATAATAGAGAAAGTAAGCTAAACACTTTATTCAATCAAGTCCTGTTGCTTTCAGCCCAGCCATCCGCTGGTAGACATATCAGGTTTGTCACGTCATCAGGATCCCAAAATCATCTATTGACCAAATCTATTATTTTCAAACCTGGTAAGATCTATTTTTCACACAACCTTTGACCAGCTGACAACAATATATCTTTTAGAATCATAAAAGTCACACCTACTGGAATATCCATGAACAGGATCTGTATGGAACCTCCTGTGAAGAATGCCATTGGAATCCATCTATAAGTTCATTTCAAAGAAAGGTAACTGCAGGTAGTTACGTGAAGAAGAGGCCGCGTTAATTGTCAAATGGCGCTGAAGAGGGAGGGAAAGAAGCAGGAAAGGTGGAAACACATTAGAATGATTAAGAAAATAATAGTAATAATAATGATAACGATGATAATTATGATAATAATAACAATAACAATGAAAATTATAGTAACCGCAATAAAAAAAAAATAATGATAACGACGATGATCATAATAACTTAATAAGTGAATAAACAAATGAATTAATAAACAAATGAATAAATAAACGAATTTGACGAAAGGCAGTCAGGCTATGATGTCATACATTTCCTGCGCTCTCTAGCTGTGCTGAGCGTGAACTAAAGTTACCTCTATCCAGCCCTGCTTTTCCCTGCCTATACCGGTGGTTTCTACTGAGACACAACATCAGTCCTCCATACATCAGTCGTTAATTTCATTTTCTTCGCTCTCGTTCATCTTTTCGACTTTTGCTACACAACATGGTCACGAATATCGGCCCCGTTTTTATAAAGACGGGCGCCGTCAACTCCCACTCATCTACGATCTTAAAAATGTGTCTTGCATAGACGAGTCTCAATACAAGGGCCAGCTGTTGGTACCCTAGAATAGTAAAAGACTCTGGAGGATACACCCAGCCACCAAAGAGGCCAGATTTTAACAGTTGGTTCAGGGGCTCCGAAACTGTATTACTGGTGCAAAGACAAACCCTTTTATTTTGAGAGGAATGGGGCGGGGGGGGGGGGGGGGGGGGTCAGGAGAAGAGAAACTCTCCATAGACGTGTTCACAAACAACATCTCTACTTCCGTTGCCGACAGCAAAATTGAACAGGTTTTTCTATGATCTGGATGCAAGGTTGGTACTGCCGTCAAGTGCGAACGAGGAAAAGACGCTTTTTAAGGCGACGGTGTATGTGTGTGTGTGTGTGTGTGTCAAGTCAAGTCAAGTCAAGTCAACATTTTATTTAGAGATGGAAACATTGAATAAGCAACATATCTGCTTTTTTACATCAAGCCATCTATGAAAAAAGAAAGAAAGAGAAAAAAAAATCAAATCGTGTACAATGCCTTTCATCAAAAGAAAAGTAAACATACCGTCTTCCCCCCTCCCCTCTCCTCCCCTTTACCCACTGACTTCCATTCACGTAAAAGGCATCAATGCTCATTGCCGCCCCTATGGTTACATTCACGAAGTGTATATCTTTACCAATGTATTTCTTTTCTGCACAGGATGGACATTTTTTCAGTATCATATGTGGTTAACGATTCATGAGATAATCTTTCAATTTTTTCTTAAACGTGTTTTTATTTTTTGTATTTTTTAAGGGTTTTGTGAGTTTATTCCACAGATTTCCACCTGAATATACAAAACTGGATTTGTATAAATTGTTGCGTGGTCTAGGAATGGACAATAAATGATTATGTCTATGGCAATTGACTCTAAATGTTTCTGTAATCTTTTGGGGAGCTGTTCCATTAATAACGTTATGCATACAAAGGGCTTTATTGAAAAAGAGTCTGTTTGGGAAGGTTAATATTTTGAGTTGTTTGTAATCTTCATCAGTTAGGGAGCTCGATTTTAACAATATTAATTTCAATGCTCGTTTGTACAGACGATGAATTAATTTTAAATTATGTTCACTACAGTTGTCCCAAAGGGTTGATGCATAATCAATTAATGACAAAATATGTGCGCAGAAAAAAAGTTTTCGAGAGTGGCCATCGAGGAAATTTTTTATCCGAGACAACTGAAATATTTTTTTTGAAAGGCGTTTTGCTAAGAATGTTATATGTTCAGTCCAAGATAAATCTTTGTCAATAATGACACCTAGTGTTTTGTGTGAACTGACTTCCTCAACTTTATTGTTGGATATGAGTAAAGGCTGAAAGTTTGATTTCATTTTTTGTCGTTTTTGTCTTGTAGACACGTACATGCACTTTGTTTTAATAGCATTTAAAGACATATGGTTTAGTTGTGTCCATTCAGTAAGTTTATCGATATCTGCTTGAAGCTTAATTGTTAATTCATAGGCATCAGAGTCGTTTTCGTGAAGAGATGTATCATCTGCAAACATTTCGCATTTACATTTAACAAAACAAGGCAAATCATTTACGTAAATTGTAAACAAAAGAGGTCCTAACACAGAGCCTTGTGGAACACCATATTTGACAGGCATAAATGTTGACAATTTGTCAGCTACAGCTACTGATTGTTTTCGGTCACATAAAAAAGATGAAATAAGACTTATGAATTCTGGAGTCAGTTTGTAAAGTTCAAGTTTACGGTGTGTGTGTGTGTGTGTGTGTGTGTGTGTGTGTGTGTGTGTGTGTGTGGAGAGAGAGAGAGAGAGAGAGAGAGAGTGTGTGTGTGTGTGTGTGTGTGTGTGTGTGTGTGTGTGTGTGTGTGTGTGTAGCTCTGTCTGTCCCCTTGAAAACAAAAAGTCAATGAAAACTTTAGACGACTGAAACATGTCACTGTGAACAAAACACGGGAAGAATTTGGTTGTATGTTTGTGTTTGCAAAAATTATGGCCAATACCAGGTCGAAGTACTTTTTTTTTAGGATATGCGCTAACACAGAAAGTACACACATTCACTGCCAGAGTCTCAGAGGATCTTTCGATAGCTCTTGAGTTGCTGGAAAATACTGATTTTTGATACGCTACAGAGATACGTTATATATCAGCCCGTAAACATCTCTCTCTCTCTCTCTCTCTCTCCCTCTCTCTCTCTCTCTCACACACACACACACACACACACACACACATGCACGCACGCACACACGCGCGCACGCATATACATACACGCACGCGCACGCATATACATACACGCGCACACACGCACACACGCACGCACACACGCACGCACACACACAGACACACACACACACACACACACACACACACACACACACACACATACACACACACACACACACACACACAGGAGATATGAATTCATTCTATAAGCTAAAAGTCAGGTAAACTTAGCAAATACTCATATTCATTAAACCACGTTTCAACAGAATTATCGACTGATGAACAATGGCGTGTTTGAGCTTATGACTACTTGCTCTCACGCACTGGAATGAACCAACAGTTGGCACGAACATTTCATTGTGGTTACTTTCGACCCTGATCGCTGCCAGACACTGACAACTTTGTTATTAAATCAAAGGGTACTCTGACCCGTGTCGCTACAGTGTAGTGCCACTACTGTAAAAAGACACCTTAAAGAGAACATAAAGCAGCCACCTTGTTAAGCAGTTAATTCTTAAGTATGAATCCCATGGAACAAATTAGAATGAATTTAAGAGATGTCGAAGGTACTGTGCTGTCTGCTTACAGGTCATGAACACCATGCCTTGCTGATGATACTCCCAGTAGATTGAACGGCTGTTATGTTCACCCTTAGCATATGCCAACAAGCCAAAAAGATGTCTCCACTCTGACACTGTATCCGGGCTAGCCAATCGCTGACCATCTAACAGACATTGATCAGCTGCATGTTGCCATGAGGCATCAGTCGAGTGGTGCCTGAAATAGCAACGCCCGTTCACATGCAGACCTTGACGGCCACAAAGGTCAGTGTTGTTGTAGGGACCTCACCCCCAGCACACTCACGGTGAAGGTTACACGGAAAGTGTAACTGCCAAACAGACCAATCAGCGACAGATATACAGTTCCATGTCGGTTCTGGGTAGAAAAACCACCCAACCCTTGACTTCTTGAGGCGTACTGGCAAGGCTGCTGTCGGGGAGTGATAGGAAAAGATCAGCACGAAGTTAGGGTTGGGGAGATAGAAGGCTCTTCTGTAGACGGAAA
>JAMYXO010004015.1:0-18455 GCA_033310375.1 Conus canariensis | reverse complement strand
TTTTTTTCACTTACCCACAGTGCAGACTTCGGGTTTTGTTTTCTATTTTGTTTATCTCTTTTGCTTTTTTTTGGTTCTTTTCCTTCCCTACCTCCTTCCTTCTTTCTTTCCTTCAATCCTTCATTCCTTTCTTCCTTCCTTCCTTCCTTCCTTTCTTTCTTCTTTCTCCTTACGTTCTTTCATTATTTGTTCTGGTGGTATAATTGTGACAACGTCTATGTTATCCTCAATGTCGTTTTAATAATTCACCAAAATCTTCATGGTATATGAAATATTCCTTGTTTTTCTCATTTATTTGTATACTTATATACTTATTTACTTACTTATCTTTTTCTTTATACATTTATTTATTATTTCTTTATTTATTAAGTCATTTATTTAGGTATGTAGGTATTCATTTGCATACGTATTCAATTTATGACTTTTTAGAGAGAGAGAAGAGAGAGAGAGAGAGAGAGAGAGAGAGAAAGACAGAGAGAGAGAGAGAGGGAGAGAAAGAGAGAGAAAATACGAATGCCAATACTTTGATATGGTTTAGGCTATTAAGGCCCATTCACAAAAAAAAACGGACTATGGAGGAATAGGATGGGGGAACGGGGTAGGGGTGAGGGCTGGGGGAAATGGAGTGAGGAGGGAGGCAGATATATGAAGCTTATGTGGAAACAACGTTGTACAATTGGCCTTTACAAACGTTCATCGTGACATGGATCCCACATCGTGGTATTAAACATATTTGTAACTAATCCTTGGACTGTCAATCACACATAGTAATAGTCCACTTCACAACATTACAACACACCAGTCACGATGGGTCCTAGTGAGGATTTCCTTTCACAACATCTTTGCTCCAGGTAGAAGTGATGTGTTGAAGTTGGCCACAAACATGGAGGAGATTGACCAAGGTCTTCCCTCTTTCCACAATAGTTGCCATTATTTGTGTGTGAATGTTTTGTTGACACGATTCTGTGTGCTGCTGCACCTCAGCTTCTGTAGTAAGCTAGGCGCTGTCTGTGCCACATGTGCTTGATGTTCTAACATTAGTTTTTGTGCTCTGTGTTGGGTAAATGCATCGATTTCGAATCACGTTCGGTTGTATCATTTTCCTGTTCATAGCCTTCAGTATGTTTTACACGAACAGTCATATGCAAATCTGTTTCTGCTACGCTCTTTTTCTCAGAGTCATGGCACACTATCAGTAACTGTATATTGGCGCCACACAGTTTCATGTTGATTTGCCGTTCATTGTTTTGAGTGTCATACAGACTGGGAAAGAGAAGGGGGCAAACGATGATCATTGTCAGCTACATGTTTATCAGTATAAACAATGTTTTCACTGTCAGCATCAGCACCATAGACAAAACTGGGCAGAGTTGGCAAAAATAAACCAGATGGAGATGAAAAGGCTGCCTTGTTTCACAGTGTTATCCCTGTTTATCGTGAGCGGCACTTTCTGCGATACACAGCATGGACGCTGTGGTAGTAACGTGACAGCGTATAATCGGTTATAGTATTGAACCTCAGGACGACGACAATGTGGTTTCCTTTGCCTTCAGTTTTGAAGGGGGATAGCGTCATGTTCTGCAGTGCTGAGTTCAGCATACTTTCTAAAAGTTACTGGGAGACTCCTAACAGGCATACGAACAGACTTGTGTAGGAAACAACTGAATATTTGACATAGCTGCTGGTTTGGGAACAAAAGAGAACTTCATAAGGCATAAATTTCCCAATGTAGAGTAGGTGTCTGTTAGCAGTGGGGTAAGACATCTGCCTGAAAAGTCGCGCCTTCAGACGCCCACCCATCCAAAAGCTACAGGTTCGAATCCAGGCTGAGCAATGAAAAAAAATGTGAAAAAAAATGTGAAGAACAGTTAATTAGTTACTTAGTTAAGTAGTTAGTAAGATAGTTGGTCAGTTAGTTAGTTAGGTAGTTAGTTAGGTATTTAATTAGTAAGTTAGTTAGTTAATGAGAATAAGGTTTATCTCTTTTTTTTTGGCTTCCACCAGACTACAAGTAGTAAAGTGATTCTTTCTGTCTGTCTCTAATTTTGTAATTTTCTTTTGTAGAAAAATGAAAAAAGTGTAAATACATACATATATAAGAAAATGAAAATAGAATAAATGAATAGAGTGCAACAAAACAAAGAAGAGATGGAAATAGGAAGATAAAGAAAGAAATAAGAACCAAATGTAAGACAGGGAGGATTGATGTGCCATGAAGACGTTATGAGAAGATAATTATAAATTCAGAATAATAAAACTAACTAACTAATTAAGTAATTAATCAATTCTTTTTTTCACTTACCCACCGTGCAGACTTCGGGGATTTGTCTTCCATTTTGTTAATCTCTCTTGCTTTTTTGGTTCTTTTCCTTCCCTGTCTCATTCCTACCTTTCTTACTCATTCCTTCAATCTTTCCTTCATTCCTTCCTTCCTTCCTTCATTCCTTCCTTCCTTCCTTCCTTCCTTCCCTTCTTTCGTCTTTCGTTTTTTCATTATTTGTTCTTGTGGTATAATTGTGACAACGTCTATGTTATCCTCAATGACGTTTTAATAATTCACCAAAATCTTCATGGTATATGAAATTTTCCTTGTTTTTTCTCATTCATTTATTTACTGATATACTTATTTACTTGCTTATCTTTTTCTTTATACATTTATTTATTACTTCTTTATTTATTAAGTCATTTATTTAGGTATGTAAGTATTCATTTGCATACGTATTCAATTTATGACTTTTTAGAGAGAGAGAGAGAGAGAGAGAGAGAGAGAGAGAGAGAGAGAGAGAGAGAGAATACGAATGCCAATACTTTTATATGGTTTAGGCTATTAAGGCCCATTCACAAAAAAAACGGACTATGGAGGAATAGGATGGGGGAACGGGGTAGGGGTGAGGGCTGGGGGAAATGGAGTGAGGAGGGAGGCAGATATATGAAGCTTATGTGGAAACAACGTTGTACAATTGGCCTTTACAAACGTTCATCGTGACATGGATCCCACATCGTGGTATTAAACATATTTGTAACTAATCCTTGGACTGTCAATCACACATAGTAATAGTCCACTTCACAATATTACAACACAACAGTTACGATGGGTCCTAGTGAGGATTTCCTTTCACAACATCTTTGCTCCAGGTAGAAGTGATGTGTTGAAGTTGGCCACAAACATGGAGGAGATTGACCAAGGTCTTCCCTCTTTCCACAATAGTTGCCATTATTTGTGTGTGAATGTTTTGTTGACACGATTCTGTGTGCTGCTGCACCTCAGCTTCTGTAGTAAGCTAGGCGCTGTCAGTGCCACATGTGCTTGATGTTCTAACATTAGTTTTGTGCTCTGTGTTGGGTAAATGCATCGATTTTGAATCACGTTCGGTTGTATCATTTTCCTGTTCATAGCCTTCAGTATGTTTTACACGAACAGTCATATGCAAATCTGTTTCTGCTACGCTCTTTTTCTCAGAGTCATGGCACACTATCAGTAACTGTATATTGGCGCCACACAGTTTCATGTTGATTTGCCGTTCATTGTTTTGAGTGTCATACAAAGACTGGCAAAGAGAAGCAGGCAAACGATGATCATTGTCAGCTACATGTTTGTCAGTGTAAACAATGTTTTCACTGTCAGCATCAGCACCATAGACAAAACTGGGCAGAGTTGGCAAAAATAAACCAGATGGAGATGAAAAGGCTGCCTTGTTTCACAGTGTTATCCCTCTTTATCTTGAGGGGCACTTTCTGCGATACACAGCATGGACGCTGTGGTAGTAACGTGACAGCGTATAATCGGTTACAGTATTGAACCTCAGGACGACAACAATGTGGTTTCCTTTGCCTTCAGTTTTGAAGGGGGATAGCGTCATGTTCTGCAGTGCTGAGTTCAGCATACTTTCTAAAAGTTACTGGGAGACTCCTAACAGGCATACGAACAGACTTGTGTAGGAAACAACTGAATATTTGACCTAGCTGCTGGTTAGGGAACAAAAGTGAACTTCATAAGGCATAAATTTCCCACTATAGAGTAGGTGTCTGTTAGGAGTGGGGTAAGACATCTGTCTGAAAAGGCGCGCCTTCAGACGCCCACCCATCCAAAGCTGCAGGTTCGAATCCCGTCCGAGGAAGGAAAAAAAATGTGAAGAACAGTTAATTAGTTACTTAGTTAAGTAGTTAGTAAGATAGTTGGTCAGTTAGTTAGTTAGGTATTTAGTTAGTCAGTTAATGAGAATAAGGTTTATCTCTTTTTTTTTTTTTTGGCTTCCACCAGACTACAAGTAGTAAAGTGATTCTTTCTCTCTGTCTCTAACTTTGTAATTTTCTTTCGTAGAAAAATGAAAAAAAAGTGTAAATACATACATGTATAAGAAAATAAAAAAGAATAAATGAATAGAGTGCAACAAAACAAAGAAGAGATGGAAATAGGAAGATAAAGAAAGAAATAAGAGCCAAATGTAAGACAGGGAGGATTGATGTGCCATGAAGACGTTATGAGAAGATAATTATAAATTCAGAATAATAAAACTAACTAACTAATTAAGTAATTAATCAATTCTTTTTTTCACTTACCCACAGTGCAGACTTCGGGGTTTTGTTTTCCATTTTGTTTATCTCTTTTGCTTTTTGTTGGTTCTTTTCCTTCCCTACCTCCTTCCTTCCTTCCTTCCTTCAATCCTTCATTCATTTCTTCCTTCCTTCCTTCCTTCCTTCCTTTCTTTCTTTCTTTCTCCTTACGTTCTTTCATTATTTGTTCTGGTGGTATAATTGTGACAACGTCTATGTTATCCTCAATGTCGTTTTAATAATTCACCAAAATCTTCATGGTATATGAAATATTCCTTGTTTTTCTCATTTATTTGTATACTTATATACTTATTTACTTACTTATCTTTTTCTTTATACATTTATTTATTATTTCTTTATTTATTAAGTCATTTATTTAGGTATGTAGGTATTCATTTGCATACGTATTCAATTTATGACTTTTTAGAGAGAGAGAGAGAGAGAGAGAGAGAGAGAGAGAGAGAGAGAGAGAGGGAGAGAGAGACAGAAAGACAGAGAGAGAGAGAGAGAGAGAGGGAGAGAAAGAGAGAGAAAATACGAATGCCAATACTTTGATATGGTTTAGGCTATTAAGGCCCATTCACACAAAAAACGGACTATGGAGGAATAGGATGGGGGAACGGGGTAGGGGTGAGGGCTGGGGGAAATGGAGTGAGGAGGGAGGCAGATATATGAAGCTTATGTGGAAACAACGTTGTACAATTGGCCTTTACAAACGTTCATCGTGACATGGATCCCACATCGTGGTATTAAACATATTTGTAACTAATCCTTGGACTGTCAATCACACATAGTAATAGTCCACTTCACAACATTACAACACAACAGTTACGATGGGTCCTAGTGAGGATTTCCTTTCACAACATCTTTGCTCCAGGTAGAAGTGATGTGTTGAAGTTGGCCACAAACATGGAGGAGATTGACCAAGGTCTTCCCTCTTTCCACAATAGTTGCCATTATTTGTGTGTGAATGTTTTGTTGACACGATTCTGTGTGCTGCTGCACCTCAGCTTCTGTAGTAAGCTAGGCGCTGTCTGTGCCACATGTGCTTGATGTTCTAACATTAGTTTTGTGCTCTGTGTTGGGTAAATGCATCGATTTCGAATCACGTTCGGTTGTATCATTTTCCTGTTCATAGCCTTCAGTATGTTTTACACGAACAGTCATATGCAAATCTGTTTCTGCTACGCTCTTTTTCTCAGAGTCATGGCACACTATCAGTAACTGTATATTGGCGCCACACAGTTTCATGTTGATTTGCCGTTCATTGTTTTGAGTGTCATACAAAGACTGGCAAAGAGAAGCAGGCAAACGATGATCATTGTCAGCTACATGTTTGTCAGTGTAAACAATGTTTTCACTGTCAGCATCAGCACCATAGACAAAACTGGGCAGAGTTGGCAAAAATAAACCAGATGGAGATGAAAAGGCTGCCTTGTTTCACAGTGTTATCCCTCTTTATCTTGAGGGGCACTTTCTGCGATACACAGCATGGACGCTGTGGTAGTAACGTGACAGCGTATAATCGGTTATAGTACTGAACCTCAGGACGACGACAATGTGGTTTCCTTTGCCTTCAGTTTTGAAGGGGGATAGCGTCATGTTCTGCAGTGCTGAGTTCAGCATACTTTCTAAAAGTTACTGGGAGACTCCTAACAGGCATACGAACAGACTTGTGTAGGAAACAACTGAATATTTGACCTAGCTGCTGGTTAGGGAACAAAAGTGAACTTCATAAGGCATAAATTTCCCAATGTAGAGTAGGTGTCTGTTAGCAGTGGGGTAAGACATCTGTCTGAAAAGGCGCGCCTTCAGACGCCCACCCATCCAAAGCTACAGGTTCGAATCCCGGCCGAGGAAGGAACAAAAATGTGAAAAAAAATGTGAAGAACAGTTAATTAGTTACTTAGTTAAGTAGATAGTTGGTCAGTTAGTTAGGTATTTAGTTAGTTCGTTAGTTAGGTAAGGTTTATCTCTTTTTTTTTTTTGGCTTCCACCAGACTACAAGTAGTAAAGTGATTCTTTCTCTCTGTCTCTAACTTTGTAATTTTCTTTTGTAGGAAAATGAAAAAAAAGTGTAAATACATACATGTATAAGAAAATAAAAAAGAATAAATGAATAGAGTGCAACAAAACAAAGAAGAGATGGAAATAGGAAGGTAAAGAAAGAAATAAGAACCAAATGTAAGACAGGGAGGATTGATGTGCCATGAAGACGTTATGAGAAGATGATAATAAATTCAGAATAATAAAACTAACTAACTAATTAAGTAATTAATCAATTCTTTTTTTCACTTACCCACACACACACACACACACACACACACACACACACGCGCGCGCGGGCGGGCGCGGGCTTGCGCGCGCGCGCACACACACACACACACACACGCACGCACACACACACACACACACACACACACACACACACACACATATGCATGCACACGCGCGCGCGCGCGCGTGCGCGCACACACACACACACACACATACACACACACACATACACACACACGCGCGCGCGCGCGAGCAGGCGCGAGCCCGCAGGCGCGGGTGCGCGCGCGCACACACACACACACACACACACACACACACACATACACACACACATATGCACACACACGCGCGCACGCGCACGCACACGCACGCACGCACACACACACACACACACACACACACACACACACGCGCGCACGCGCGCGCGCGCGCATTGTGCTCACGTGCTCGCCTGCAGCCACGGGTGAGTGTTTATCACTCTGTTTTGAATAGAGTTTGTTCTTTTGTTGGTTAAAGAGACATTTTGCACATGAATGCTTCTACCAGATTGATGTTAATATTAGATGTTGATGTCTTACTCATGTACAGGCAGCTTTCTCTCTCTCTGTGTCTCTCCCCCCCCCCACTCTCTCTCTCTCTCTCTCTCTCTCTCTTTCTCTGTGCCTCTTATTACTCTTCCTTTTTCGGCAATCAGACAGACGCAAACACATGCGCGCACGCCGCTCGGGCGGGCACACGCACACACATGCGCGCACGCACGCGCGCTCACACACACGCACGCATACACACCAGTCTGTATATTGGCTGTATATGTAAGAATGAAAGGTGTGTCCTTTCTATGCGGATAAGAGTTAACTGTTGTTTAGTATATATTTCTTCGAAGTTGCTACACATTTCGTTCACCAAATGTGGTCTTTGATTGCATATATTTCATCTTCATATAGACTTTTTTTATAGCAATTTTTTTTTCTTTCTTGTTTAATAATGTGTGTTGTTTGCATATCTTTGGTTGATATGAGAAAGAAGGGCACTCGTGGATATTGTTGCTCTCTCGAAAAAGTAGGTTGCACTGATTATGTGTTAATACGACGTGACAAGAATGAGTAACTTAAGCATATCCTCTTTAAACTGCCAGGGGTTAGGAAACTTTCAAAAACGAAGAGACGTGTTCCAGTTTCTTAGACAAAAACAACATTCAGTTTACTTTCTACAGGATACACATTTCATAAAAAATATTGAAAAACAAGTAAGGGCAGAATGGGGCTATGAATGTGTGTTTTCATCTTACAATTCGAGATCAAGGGGAGTTGCTATATTGCTAAATAATAATTTTGATTTCAAAATAAAGAAAACAGTCACGGATAGACACGGAAACTACGTTATACTGATTCTGAACACGTTAGACACTGAAATTGTGCTGGTAAATATTTATGGACCAAACAGCGACAGTCCCACTTTTTTTGAAGAAATTCAAACAAAAATCAAGGAGACTGGTATTTCGAACATCGTAATTGGTGGAGACTGGAATCTAGTGATTAATCCTAGCTTGGACTATTACAATTATAAATCTGTAAATAATGCAAAAGCCAGAGAAATGGTATTAAACATGATCAGTGAATTAGAATTGGTCGATATCTGGAGAGAATTAAATCCTGAAATTCTAAGATATACCTGGAGAAGATCCAACCCCATACAGCAAAGTCGATTGGATTTTTTTCTAATATCAGATACACTTACTGGTAACATTAGAGACGCAGAAATCCTTTGGGGTTACAGAAGTGACCACTCGTTGATCAAATTAAACATAGCACTAAATACCGAACAGAAAAGAAAAACATTCTGGAAATTTAACGCTTCGCTACTTAGGGATGCCAATTATGTAAATTTAGTGAACCAAACTATAAATGATGTCAAGGAACAATATGCTACATCACCATATGACAGGCAGAACTTAAGCAAGATACCCAATAATGAAATACAATTTATGATAAGTGATAGGTTATTTTTAGAAGTTCTGATCATGGAAATAAGATCAAAAACGATTACGTTTAGTATCAATAAGAAAAGAGAACAAATGAACGCCGAAAACTGCTTAGAAAAGGAAATACAAGATTTGGAAAGAGAAAAACCCACGCATATTAATACTATTAATTTACAAAGAAAGAAAGATGAGCTTGCTCAGTTACGTAAAACAAAAGTAGATGGGATCATTCTCAGATCCAGAGCAAGATGGGCTTCACAGGGTGAAAAAGTAACTAAGTATTTTTGTAACCTGGAAAAAAGACATTTTGTTAGCAAACAGATGTTGAAATTAGTTACAGATCAAGGAAATGTTTTGCTAGAAACAGATGAAATGTTAGAAGAGACCAGGTCATACTACGAGCATTTGTACAAGGAAAGAGAAGTAAAAGATATTGAAATTAGCAGATATATTTCAAATCTGCCACAACTAAATGAAGACGAAGCAGAACATTTAGAAGGCATGATTACCATCCAAGAAGCATCAGAAGCCCTGAAAAATATGCAGAATGATAAAAGTCCTGGTACAGATGGGATGACAGTTAATTTCTTTAAGTTCTTTTGGAAACAAATAGGAGAGTTTGTAATAAGATCATTAAATGAAGGCTTTATAAATAAAGAGATGTCTGTGTCTCAAAGAGAAGGATTAATAACGTGTCTACCAAAAGCCGATAAATCAAGAGAGTTTTTAAGAAACTGGAGACCAATTTCATTGTTAAATGTTTCGTATAAGATAGGTGCCACCTGTATAGCGAACAGAATTAAGACTGTTTTACATAAATTAATTAATGAAGACCAGACGGGTTTTGTTCCAGGACGATACATTGGAGAAAATATAAGAACCTTGTATGACATAATGTTTTATCTGGAACAAAATTCTCTTCCTGGTCTACTGGTATCAATTGACTATGAGAAGGCGTTTGATTCGATAAATTGGACATATATGAATAAGATACTTAAAGCTTTTGGGTTTGGGGAAGGTATATGCTGCTGGGTTTCGACATTTTATAAAAACATAAGATCCTATGTAGTTGTGAATGGGAAAGTATCTAAGAGTTTTGAAATAGAAAGAGGTTGTCGTCAGGGTGATCCCATTTCACCATATCTATTTGTTTTGTGTGCAGAAATTTTAGCATGTAAAATCAGGGAAGACGAGAGAATAAAAGGCATTGAAATACTCAACACGATGTTTAAAATCAGCCAATTTGCCGATGATACAGTGTTTACATTAGAAGGGGATAGGGTTTCGTATGAACATCTGTTTAAAACTCTTAAAGAGTTTGAAGAAATTTCAGGACTAAAACTCAATTATGAAAAAACTGTAAACGTATGGCTAGGAAAACTAAAAAACTCAAAATGTGAGTATCTTTCTGAAAAGAAAATGAAATGGAATCCACCAAAATATAGGATACTAGGTATTTGGTTCACAGGAGACTTATCAAAAATGACAGAAATCAACACAGCAGATAAATTTATTGAAGTCAAACAATTGTTTAAAGTTTGGTCAAAACGTATATGTACACCCCTAGGCAGGATTGCAGTACTGAAGTCCATGATTCTTTCAAAACTCATATACCTATGGATTCTGTTGCCTAATCCTCCAGAAGATGTAATAAATCAGCTTCAGAAAACATGTTTTGAATTTATATGGAATAAAAAAACTGACAAGATCAAAAGGAAATACGCAGTACTTCCTGTTGAAAATGGAGGTATAGGTGTTCCACATTTAAGCAAATATATACAAGCTTTAAAACTGACCTGGTTAAAAAGAATATACACGACAAATTCAAAATGGAAAACAATATTAAGTGCTACGTTCCCAGAAATAGATTCATTTGACGTCTACGGACCTAGAAAATTCCTCAGCAAAAAAATCAATAAATTTTGGAAAGACGTTTTCACTTCGTATGTTGATTTTGCGGATCAGGTATTTTTAAACAATTCGAATGAGGTGTTAGCAGAGCCTTTATTCTGTAATGATAAGTTTAGAGTTGGTAATGACGTCATTTACTTTAAAAACTGGATAGCGAAACAGATATTCCTAGTTAAAGATGTTGTAAATCAAGATGGAAGTTTTCTCGATTATAAAACTTTTTCTGAAAAATATGATATCACTGTAAATTATCTCGAATTCATGGGCTGTATATCATCAATAAAAAGGTATTTAAGAAGTAGAAATATTAAAGTAACGAACAATAGCTGTAATCTAAGAACGAAAGCACTACAAATAATATCAAGCGTTAAAAAGGGATCGAAACCTTTTTACAGCACTCTCGTTGAAAAAATAACAATATTTGACATAAGCTCCTTTGTAAAATGGGAAGATAAATTAAAAATTTTGGTAGATTGGGAAACAACAATGAAACAAGTGAAAAAAATTAAAGAAATTAAATTAAAATGGTTCCAAATAAGAATTTGTCACAATATTTTGGTTAGGGAACAAAAGTGAACTTCATAAGGCATAAATTTCCCAATGTAGAGTAGGTGTCTGTTAGCAGTGGGGTAAGACATCTGCCTGAAAAGTCGCGCCTTCAGACGCCCACCCATCCAAAAGCTACAGGTTCGAATCCCGGCCGAGCAATGAAAAAAAATGTGAAGAACAGTTAATTAGTTAATTAGTTAAGTAGTTAGTAAGATAGTTGGTCAGTTAGTTAGGTAGTTAGTTAGGTATTTAATTAGTAAGTTAGTTAGTTAATGAGAATAAGGTTTATCTCTTTTTTTTGGCTTCCACCAGACTACAAGTAGTAAAGTGATTCTTTCTGTCTGTCTCTAATTTTGTAATTTTCTTTTGAAGAAAAATGAAAAAAGTGTAAATAGATACATATATAAGAAAATGAAAATAGAATAAATGAATAGAGTGCAACAAAAGAAAGAAGAGATGGAAATAGGAAGATAAAGAAAGTAATAAGAACCAAATGTAAGACAGGGAGGATTGATGTGCCATGAAGACGTTATGAGAAGATAATTATAAATTCAGAATAATAAAACTAACTAACTAATTAAGTAATTAATCAATTCTTTTTTTCACTTACCCACCGTGCAGACTTCGGGGATTTGTCTTCCATTTTGTTAACCTCTCTTGCTTTTTTGGTTCTTTTCCTTCCATGTCTCATTCCTACCTTTCTTACTCATTCCTTCAATCTTTCCTTCATTCCTTCCTTCCTTCCTTCCTTCCTTCCTTCCTTCCTTTCTTTCGTCTTTCGTTTTTTCATTATTTGTTCTTGTGGTATAATTGTGACAACGTCTATGTTATCCTCAATGACGTTTTAATAATTCACCAAAATCTTCATGGTATATGAAATTATCCTTGTTTTTTCTCATTCATTTATTTACTGATATACTTATTTACTTGCTTATCTTTTTCTTTATACATTTAGTTATTATTTCTTTATTTATTAAGTCATTTATTTAGGTATGTAAGTATTCATTTACATACGTATTCAATTTATGACTTTTTAGACAGAGAGAGAGAGAGAGAGAGAGAGAGAGAGAGAGAGAGAGAGAGAGAGAGAGAGAGAGAGAGAGAGAAAATACGAATGCCAATACTTTTATATGGTTTAGGCTATTAAGGCCCATT
Source organism: Conus canariensis (assembly GCA_033310375.1). Taxonomy (NCBI): domain Eukaryota; kingdom Metazoa; phylum Mollusca; class Gastropoda; order Neogastropoda; family Conidae; genus Conus; species Conus canariensis. Next base: position 6,028 of record JAMYXO010004015.1, on the reverse strand, counting down.
CACAAAAAAACGGACTATGGAGGAATAGGATGGGGGAACGGGGTAGGGGTGAGGGCTGGGGGAAATGGAGTGAGGAGGGAGGCAGATATATGAAGCTTATGTGGAAACAACGTTGTACAATTGGCCTTTACAAACGTTCATCGTGACATGGATCCCACATCGTGGTATTAAACATATTTGTAACTAATCCTTGGACTGTCAATCACACATAGTAATAGTCCACTTCACAACATTACAACACAACAGTTACGATGGGTCCTAGTGAGGATTTCCTTTCACAACATCTTTGCTCCAGGTAGAAGTGATGTGTTGAAGTTGGCCACAAACATGGAGGAGATTGACCAAGGTCTTCCCTCTTTCCACAATAGTTGCCATTATTTGTGTGTGAATGTTTTGTTGACACGATTCTGTGTGTTGCTGCACCTCAGCTTCTGTAGTAAGCTAGGCGCTGTCTGTGCCACATGTGCTTGATGTTCTAACATTAGTTTTGTGCTCTGTGTTGGGTAAATGCATCGATTTTGAATCACGTTCGGTTGTATCATTTTCCTGTTCATAGCCTTCAGTATGTTTTACACGAACAGTCATATGCAAATCTGTTTCTGCTACGCTCTTTTTCTCAGAGTCATGGCACACTATCAGTAACTGTATATTGGCGCCACACAGTTTCATGTTGATTTGCCGTTCATTGTTTTGAGTGTCATACAAAGACTGGCAAAGAGAAGCAGGCAAACGATGATCATTGTCAGCTACATGTTTGTCAGTGTAAACAATGTTTTCACTGTCAGCATCAGCACCATAGACCAAACTGGGCAGAGTTGGCAAAAATAAACCAGATGGAGATGAAAAGGCTGCCTTGTTTCACAGTGTTATCCCTGTTTATCTTGAGGGGCACTTTCTGCGATACACAGCATGGACGCTGTGGTAGTAACGTGACAGCGTATAATCGGTTATAGTATTGAACCAAACCTCAGGACGACGACAATGTGGTTTCCTTTGCCTTCAGTTTTGAAGGGGGATAGCGTCATGTTCTGCAGTGCTGAGTTCAGCATACTTTCTAAAAGTTACTGGGAGACTCCTAACAGGCATACGAACAGACTTGTGTAGGAAACAACTGAATATTTGACCTAGCTGCTGGTTAGGGAACAAAAGTGAACTTCATAAGGCATAAATTTCCTAATGTAGAGTAGGTATCTGTTAGCAGTGGGGTAAGACATCTGTCTGAAAAGGCGCGCCTTCAGACGCCCACCCATCCAAAGCTGCAGGTTCGAATCCCGTCCGAGGAAGGAAAAAAAATGTGAAGAACAGTTAATTAGTTACTTAGTTAAGTAGTTAGTAAGATAGTTGGTCAGTTAGTTAGTTAGGTATTTAGTTAGTTAGTTAATGAGAATAAGGTTTATCTCTTTTTTTTTTTTTGGCTTCCACCAGACTACAAGTAGTAAAGTGATTCTTTCTCTCTGTCTCTGACTTTGTAATTTTCTTTCGTAGAAAAATGAAAAAAAAAGTGTAAATACATACATGTATAAGAAAATAAAAAAGAATAAATGAATAGAGTGCAACAAAACAGAGAAGAGATGGAAATAGGGAGATAAAGAAAGAAATAAGAACCAAATGTAAGACAGGGAGGATTGATGTGCCATGAAGACGTTATGAGAAGATGATTATAAATTCAGAATAATAAAACTAACTAACTAATTAAGTAATTAATCAATTCTTTTTTTCACTTACCCACAGTGCAGACTTCGGGGTTTTGTTTTCCATTTTGTTTATCTCTTTTGCTTTTTGTTGGTTCTTTTCCTTCCCTACCTCCTTCCTTCCTTCCTTCCTTCAATCCTTTATTCCTTTCTTCCTTCCTTCCTTCCTTCCTTCCTTTCTTTCTTTCTTTCTTTCTCCTTACGTTCTTTCATTATTTGTTCTGGTGGTATAATTGTGACAACGTCTATGTTATCCTCAATGTCGTTTTAATAATTCACCAAAATCTTCATGGTATATGAAATATTCCTTGTTTTTCTCATTTATTTGTATACTTATATACTTATTTACTTACTTATCTTTTTCTTTATACATTTATTTATTATTTCTTTATTTATTAAGTCATTTATTTAGGTATGTAGGTATTCATTTGCATACGTATTCAATTTATGACTTTTTAGACAGAGAGAGAGAGAGAGAGAGAGAGAGAGAGAGGAGAGAAAAGAAGGGAGAGAGAGAGGCAGAAAGACAAGAGAGAGAGAGAGAGAGGGAGAGAAGAGAGAGAAAATACGAATGCCAATACTTTGATATGGTTTAGGCTATTAAGGCCCATTCACACAAAAAACCGGACTATGGAGGAATAGGATGGGGGAACGGGGTAGGGGTGAGGGCTGGGGGAAATGGAGTGAGGAGGGAGGCAGATATATGAAGCTTATGTGGAAACAACGTTGTACAATTGGCCTTTACAAACGTTCATCGTGACATGGATCCCACATCGTGGTATTAAACATATTTGTAACTAATCCTTGGACTGTCAATCACACATAGTAATAGTCCACTTCACAACATTACAACACAACAGTTACAATGGGTCCTAGTGAGGATTTCCTTTCACAACATCTTTGCTCCAGGTAGAAGTGATGTGTTGAAGTTGGCCACAAACATGGAGGAGATTGACCAAGGTCTTCCCTCTTTCCACAATAGTTGCCATTATTTGTGTGTGAATGTTTTGTTGACACGATTCTGTGTGCTGCTGCACCTCAGCTTCTGTAGTAAGCTAGGCGCTGTCTGTGCCACATGTGCTTGATGTTCTAACATTAGTTTTGTGCTCTGTGTTGGGTAAATGCATCGATTTTGAATCACGTTCGGTTGTATCATTTTCCTGTTCATAGCTTTCAGTATGTTTTACACGAACAGTCATATGCAAATCTGTTTCTGCTACGCTCTTTTTCTCAGAGTCATGGCACACTATCAGTAACTGTATATTGGCGCCACACAGTTTCATGTTGATTTGCCGTTCATTGTTTTGAGTGTCATACAAAGACTGGCAAAGAGAAGCAGGCAAACGATGATCATTGTCAGCTACATGTTTGTCAGTGTAAACAATGTTTTCACTGTCAGCATCAGCACCATAGACCAAACTGGGCAGAGTTGGCAAAAATAAACCAGATGGAGATGAAAAGGCTGCCTTGTTTCACAGTGTTATCCCTGTTTATCTTGAGGGGCACTTTCTGCGATACACAGCATGGACGCTGTGGTAGTAACGTGACAGCGTATAATCGGTTATAGTATTGAACCTCAGGACGACGACAATGTGGTTTCCTTTGCCTTCAGTTTTGAAGGGGGATAGCGTCATGTTCTGCAGTGCTGAGTTCAGCATACTTTCTAAAAGTTACTGGGAGACTCCTAACAGGCATACGAACAGACTTGTGTAGGAAACAACTGAATATTTGACCTAGCTGCTGGTTAGGGAACAAAAGTGAACTTCATAAGGCATAAATTTCCTAATGTAGAGTAGGTATCTGTTAGCAGTGGGGTAAGACATCTGTCTGAAAAGGCGCGCCTTCAGACGCCCACCCATCCAAAGCTGCAGGTTCGAATCCCGTCAAAGGAAGGAAAAAAAAATGTGAAGAACAGTTGATTAGTTACTTAGTTAAGTAGTTAGTAAGATAGTTGGTCAGTTAGTTAGTTAGGTATTTAGTTAGTTAGTTAATGAGAATAAGGTTTATCTCTTTTTTTTTTTTTTTGGCTTCCACCAGACTACAAGTAGTAAAGTGATTCTTTCTCTCTGTCTCTAACTTTGTAATTTTCTTTCGTAGAAAAATGAAAAAAAAAGTGTAAATACATACATGTATAAGAAAATAAAAAAGAATAAATGAATAGAGTGCAACAAAACAGAGAAGAGATGGAAATAGGGAGATAAAGAAAGAAATAAGAACCAAATGTAAGACAGGGAGGATTGATGTGCCATGAAGACGTTATGAGAAGATGATTATAAATTCAGAATAATAAAACTAACTAACTAATTAAGTAATTAATCAATTCTTTTTTTCACTTACCCACAGTGCAGACTTCGGGGTTTTGTTTTCCATTTTGTTTATCTCTTTTGCTTTTTGTTGGTTCTTTTCCTTCCCTACCTCCTTCCTTCCTTCCTTGCTTCAATCCTTCATTCCTTTCTTCCTTCCTTCTTTCCTTCCTTCCTTCCTTTCTTTCTTTCTTTCTCCTTACGTTCTTTCATTATTTGTTCTGTTGGTATAATTGTGACAACGTCTATGTTATCCTCAATGTCGTTTTAATAATTCACCAAAATCTTCATGGTATATGAAATATTCCTTGTTTTTCTCATTTATTTGTATACGTATATACTTATTTACTTTCTTATCTTTTTCTTTATACATTTGTATATTATTTCTTTATTTATTAAGTCATTTATTTAGGTATGTAGGTATTCATTTGCATACGCATTCAATTTATGACTTTTTAGAGAGAGAGAAAGAGAGAGAGAGAGAGAGAGAGAGAAAGACAGACAGAGAGAGAGAGAGAGAGAGAGAGAGAGAGAGAGAGAGAGAGAGAGAGAAAGAGAGAGAAAATACGAATGCCAATACTTTGATATGGTTTAGGCTATTAAGGCCCATTCACAAAAAAACCGGACTATGGAGGAATAGGATGGGGGAACGTGGTAGGGGTGAGGGCTGGGGGAAATGGAGTGAGGAGGGAGGCAGATATATGAAGCTTATGTGGAAACAACGTTGTACAATTGGCCTTTACAAACGTTCATCGTGACATGGATCCCACATCGTGGTATTACAGATATTTGTAACTAATCCTTGGACTGTCAATCACACATAGTAATAGTCCACTTCACAACATTACAACACACCAATCACAATGGATCCTAGTGAGGATTTCCTTTCACAACATCTTTGCTCCTGGTAGAAGTGATGTGTTGAAGTTGGCCACAAACATGGAGGAGATTGACCAAGGTCTTCCCTCTTTCCACAATAGTTGCCATTATTTGTGTGTGAATGTTTTGTTGACAAGATTCTGTGTGCTGCTGCACCTCAGCTTCTGTAGTAAGCTAGGCGCTGTCTGTGCCACATGTGCTTGATGTTCTAACATTAGTTTTGTGCTCTGTGTTGGGTAAATGCATCGATTTCGAATCACGTTCGGTTGTATCATTTTCCTGTTCATAGCCTTCAGTATGTTTTACACGAACAGTCATATGCAAATCTGTTTCTGCTACGCTCTGTTTCTCAGAGTCATGGCACACTATCAGTAACTGTATATTGGCGCCACACAGTTTCATGTTGATTTGCCGTTCATTGTTTTGAGTGTCATACAAAGACTGGGAAAGAGAAGCAGGCAAACGATGATCATTGTCAGCTACATGTTTATCAGTATAAACAATGTTTTCACTGTCAGCATCAGCACCATAGACAAAACTGGGCAGAGTTGGCAAAAATAAACCAGATGGAGATGAAAAGGCTGCCTTGTTTCACAGTGTTATCCCTGTTTATCTTGAGGGGCACTTTCTGCGATACACAGCATGGACGCTGTGGTAGTAACGTGACAGGGTATAATCGGTTATAGTATTGAACCTCAGGACGACGACAATGTGGTTTCCTTTGCCTTCAGTTTTGAAGGGCGATAGCGTCATGTTCTGCAGTGCTGAGTTCAGCATACTTTCTAAAAGTTACTGGGAGACTCCTAACAGGCATACGAACAGACTTGTATAGGAAACAACTGAATATTTGACCTAGCTGCTGGTTAGGGAACAAAAGTGAACTTCATAAGGCATAAATTTCCCAATGTAGAGTAGGTGTCTGTTAGCAGTGGGGTAAGACATCTGTCTGAAAAGGCGCGCCTTCAGACGCCCACCCATCCAAAAGCTACAGGTTCGAATCCCGTCCGAGCAAGAAAAAAAATGTGAAAAAAAATGTGAAGAACAGTTAATTAGTTACTTAGTTAAGTAGTTAGTAAGATTGTTGGTCAGTTAGTTAGTTAGGTAGTTAGTTAGGTATTTAATTAGTAAGTTAGTTAGTTAATGAGAATAAGGTTT
>JAMYXO010004014.1:0-18456 GCA_033310375.1 Conus canariensis | reverse complement strand
TGGGGTTGCGTCCCCGTTGGTGTTTTGTTTGCAACAACCACATGGGAACAGTTCTTTTTAAAGCGCGGGAGAAAGACCTTGTGGAATAGATCCCCTTAAGTATTCATAGCTATAAATGTCTTTTTAACTTCTGTCTGGAATCAATGACCCCAAAATGGTCTTCAAAAGGAAAATCCCCGTTTAGAATGCTTAATGCAAAGGGAAACCCAATCTCTATCTCGGTTTTAAATTTTATGAGTAAAAGATAAGCTTTTGGCCTTCACTGGAAGAAAAAATTTCCCATTTAAATTTTGTTAATACCTCTCTCCTGTCGCTAAAAGTTTTTTTGGAAAAGGCTGTGGAATCTCTTGAACTTACCTTCAAAATTTCCCGGGGGAAACCCCTTTCAAAATAGACCCCTTTTAATTTCCCTGTAAAGCCCCCCTAAAAGAGATCTTAATAAATTTGTGGGTTTGTCAAAACACAGATCTCCCATAAATCATTTTTTGGCCCCCAAAGTCTTTTACAGTACCCAAATTCATACAGTGCACCCTACCAAAAATTTTTAGACAGGCAAAAAAAACTATAAAAAATTCCTTTTTAAAACAAAATTTTCATTTTTGGTTTTCCCCTTTAAAGGATCCAGAAAACCCCATTCTAAATACCCCTTTTTCATACATCCCAAAGAAACGTGTCTATTTTAAAACAGATGCCTTTTTGGGGACACATCCCATTACTTTTCTGAAAAGTTTTCCCCAAAACTGATCCCAGGGAAAGCCCTACCCTTTCCCCCAAACCCCTTAACCCACACCCCCCCCCCCTGAACGAACCCCCAGAAAAACCAAGGGGAACCTCTCTGGAAAAAATTTTAAAAAAATCCCAAGGGAAACCCTTTTCTCTGAACAAATCTCTGGAAATACAGGGGAAACCCTCTCTGAATAGATCTCTAGAAATACAGTGGTGCCCCCTCTTGGCAGATCTCCAAAATTACAGTGGAACCTCTCTGAACAGATCTCCAAAAAATTCAGGGGGAACCTCTCTGAACAGACCCTCCAAAAAAAAAAGTGGCCCTCTGTAAAGGGGAACCGTTTCCAGCCCAAGTCACAAATTTTTATGCAACTGGGGCTAACCGGAAAAGGTTTAGCCCGCCCCGGAAGGCCAGTTGAAAAGTTTACCTAAATCCCTCCCTCCCCTGGGCCATTTTTAAAAGCCGGGTGAGCTAAACCCCGGGGGGGCCCAGCCCTCTCCCCAGTGATTTCCAGCAACCCCAATTTCCCCCAAAAGGGCCAAAAAGAGGGCCCTCCATCCTTTTTTTTGGTGGAAAGTCAGGATTTATCATTTAATGTTTTTTTTATTAGAAAAACCTTTTGTAAACATCAGAGGGCCCAAAATTTTATGCCAAACACGAATGGGGAAACCCTTTGACCAAGAAAAATTTCCCCAAAAGAAATTAAAAATTTCAGAAAAGGGAAAGTGGGGGAATTTTTTGGGCCCAAACCCTTTTCCATCCAACATCAAAGACAACCCCTTTTAAAGGAACCCTCGGGGCCCAAAAAAAAAAGGGGGAAGCCCAAGACAGAAAATGGCCGAAAGGGTTTAAAAAAAAAGTCCCGACGGGGAAAAGGGTAAAGGCCGCCGGAATGACTTTTGGCCCCCGACCCCTAAAGAAGATTTTCCAAAAAACTTTTGTCCCCCCTGGAAGAGTGGGGCCCTTGCCCCCTTATGTTCCCCCAGGGGAATTCAGAGGACAAAGTGTGTAAGGAAAAGAAATTAGCAAACCGAAAACCGTTATTCCCGTTTTAGGGGCGACTGAAACTTCCCCCGCCCCACTTGTGAAGGATTTTTTTTGAAAAGGAAAGTTTTCGTTCGTGTTCTGTTACCCTTGACTTGAAAAGGGCCCCCGTACCCAAAACAAAATTCCCTGTCGGAAAAAACATAGATAAAGTAAATTGAAAATTTAAGGTTGGTGGTTTCAAAAAAAAAAGATTTTGGTTTTTTGGGGGGAAACTTTAAATTATTTTGGGAATTCATGAAAAAGGGGGTTTTTAGCTGGGATTTTTGGCGGGGGAAGAGGGAGAGTTTTGACGGGGGATAATAAGCTCCCAGGTAAAGCCCAGAAAAACTTTTGTTATTGGGTTTTTATGGGGTTTTTTTTTTGGGGATGTGGAATGGTTTTTTAAATACTTTTAAATTTTGTTTGGGGAAAAATTTTGGGGGGGGGTTTTTAGGGGGGTTGGTGGAAATTTTTTCCCTTACATGCATTGAAGTAGATGAATCTTTTTGAAAAAATCCCTTTTATGATCTGAGTGATTTTTTTGAAATAAAAATTGAACTTTCTTGTTCATGTTATAAGAAAAGAAAGAAATAAACCCATTTGCCATAAATGAAAGCCCATCCCCAGTTTAAATGGAAAGTAAAAATTTTTAAATTTGGGTGTGTAATGATTGTTTTTATGGTTTTTTTGAAGAGGGTATAGGTGGAAATCCTTTCCCCTCATTTAAAAAAAATTTTAGTTTTTTAAAAGGGTTTTTTGGAAACCCTTTTTCCTGTTGTAGTGTTGTGTTTCCCGGGAAAAAAAGGGAATTTTTTGTTTATGATTCCGGAAAGGGAATTTTTGTTAGTTTTTGGAAAAAAGACTAATACCCGATTTTTTTGTCTCTTTGTTTAAGTGAAATAAAGGATGTGGCAAAATGAATATGAATGTAGCCCAAGTTTGGGTAATAAAAATAGTTACCCCATGATAATAAAGGGTTTAAAGTTAATCATTTTTTCCCCACGGTTGAAGGGGTTCCCCTGGAAATGAGGGGGACGTCTGCTATTGTCTGGGGCCCCGGGGGCCATTTGCTGTTTTTTCTACCCCCCCCTTTTTTCTCCCCCCGGGGTTTTCGGTTTTGAAAAAGGCTGGCCCGGGGAGTTGCCCGAAACCAACCCTGGCACTGCCCCCGGGGCACCGATTTAACCCGCTGACCCTGTTGGGTGGAGCCCCGCCGTTTTGCTCCCCCCAACCCAAGAGCCCCCCGCTTCGGTTTTTGAAACCAGCGACCTTTTTGGCAAAGGCCCCCGTCCCTGTGTTCCTTTGTTTGTTTTTTGTGACCCACAGTCCTGTTTTCGAACTGTGGGCCTGTCGTTGGGGGAAAAATTCAAGTGAGGGGGTGGTTAATTTTTTTTTTGGGGTTTTTTTTAAAGCCACACCCTTTGAATTTTCTGTTAACCCCTGTGTCGGACTTGACTTGACCCCCTGTGGGGTTTCCGTCATTTTCCCTAAATCTTCCGTCTGGTCTTCGTCCCTTTCACCCCTCTCGTCTTAAATAATTTTGTCGTTGCCCCTCTTCGCCCGGTCCGTCTTTTGGAAACCCACCCCAGCCCCTACATAAAAGAAAATATTTTGTGTTTTTTGCCTTATGGGTTGGCGTGCGACCTATTGTTGTTTTTTTTTATTTATTATATTTTTTTGTCTGATGGCTGGGGCCCGGGCATTAAAACAAAAAAAGGTGTTTTTCTTTTGCCGGGGGATGTAAAATGTTCGGGGGGAGTGGGTGTGGGGGGATGTGAAGGGAAAAGTCGTGCATCCCAATCCAAAAAATTTCTGTGTGTGGGGTCGACAGTCAGACACTCCCCAGACAGGGACCCATACCATCCGTAAAAATTGGTGACCCCTAGAACTTTTTCTTTTTGCCTTCCCCGAAATTGTGCCAGGGTTAGGATTTCCCTTTTGAAACCCCCTTTTGCCCCCAGCCCCCGAAGTCTTGCATCCTGATCCCAATTCTAGTAAAAAGGTTTTTCATGCCAATATTTTGAAGAGGTACATTGCCTTTTCCGCTGAAATTTTGTGTTTCAAAAGTCCCCCAAAACCCGTTACCCTCAAAAAAGTCCTGTAAAATAAAAGGTCAAAAAGTTTCCCGCCTCCTCAGTTTTGGCAAGAAAGATTTTTTCCATTTAAAGGTTTTCCCCCCAAATTGTTTCCTTGTTCGAACCCCACTCCAAATTCTATGCCCCTGTAGTCGCGTACACAGTCAGTGTTGTTCAAAAATTTTGGGAAATTGACGCACTTCAATACACATTTTTCCCCCTTTTTCCCAGGGCCCATCTTCTATCCCAAGATGAAGATATCGATTCAGTACAGTTTGAAGAAATTTGTCTGACACCCAATGTTTAAGGATTTAAAAACCAGGTTTCCTTTTCTGGCAACGTTTACTATTAAAGTTTCCCTCTAACAACAGTGTTCCAGTTTAGAAAAAGGTGTTTATGACACCCCCTTCCTCTGCTAGAGGGGGGTTTTTTGAGAGGGGAATTTGGGGCATCATGTTGGAAATCGTATAAATTGAACCCTTCAAATAGCCCCTTACCCTTTCCCCCAAGTTGTACTTAGTCAGGAAAAAAGTGGGTACATGTGGGGGGTTTTGCTTTGGTTTTCCCTTTTTCCCCTAAATTTAAAGATTACCGTCTTCGAAGCTGACCCCCTTCCTGAGTAAAAAATTTTAAAATTTTTGCAAAAATTATCGGGTGAAAAGTTCTTTAAAAAAAAGATGACTTGAAAAAGGGATTTTGGCAGTTTAGTTGTTAAGCCCGGGGAAACCACCCAAAGGAACGGCCCGGCTTTTACAAACTTATGGGTCTTTTTCATTTTTGTAAGGATGCCTTTCGGTCTTGTTTCAGACCTCCCTTTTTTTTGAAAGAAATGATGCAAAATGCAAAGCTTTGGAAATCAGTTCTCACCTTTCAGTTTTTTTTAAAGGGTTTATTTTTGGGTTCATAGTGTTTAAAAGGGATGCAAAAAATTGTTTTGTAAAAGGGTTTGTTTTTTCGTGTCTGGGGTTTTTCAACCTCACAGCTGTCCCAAAAATTAAAGGCCCCAGGTTTTCCCAATTCTCTGGGATTTTTGGGGGCATATCGGTTGGAAAAGGGGGTACTTTTTGCGTCCTGAAAAGAAAAAAAAAGAAAAGGATTCTGAAAATTTTTTCCCAAACCCCTACTACCAAAAAGGGAAAAGTCAGATCTTTGCTTTAATTTTTTTGTTTATTTTTTTTTACAGGAGATATTTTCCCCCAGTTTTTCTACTTTGAGTTGCCCCACTTCTGATTTAATAAAAAGGAAAGGTTGGCGAGCGGGAAGATCAAAATTTCTTGGACCCTAAAATGTGCAGTAGAAATTACAGAAGATTCGAGTATTTTGTCCCCCAGCCCCTTTTTTATGTTTCCCTCATTTTAGGTATGCCCTTTTTTCCCTTAGAAATGATCCCTAGTTCTGTTGGGCTAGGTCCCGGGTTCCCACTGCTAGAGGATGATGATGTATTTCCCCATTTTTGGGGTTTTTTGGGGTTTTGAAACGTTGTTGGGATTTAAAAAATTCAAAAAGTACCTTTCCGGAAACGAGGGTTTTTAAAGGCCATTGTCTGGGGTTGTTCAGAAGTTTTTCTCCTTTTGATAAATTTTAGGGGGGGTCAGGTTTATCCTAAAAAACGTCATTAAACCTTAAACCGTAACCTTCAAACTTTAAAATTTTTTAAAGAATTCCCCGAATTATCCCGTTGGGCCCCATTTTTTCCTCTCCCCAGGAATTCTCGTTCAAAGTGGGAACCGTTCCCGGGGGAATCATCAAAATTTTTCGTGCCCCCCTTTTCACGTTCTTTTGAGAACCAGTCTGTTCCTTAGACTTTTGGTTTTTTGTTGCATCCCATTTTTAAAATTCCTTTTTCATGAAATTTTTTTCGGGAAATTTTTTTGACCTGTAGTTGTTTTACTTCCTCTTGTAAAAACAATTCAGAATTTTTTTTTTTTTTGAGGAGGGGGAAAAGGGTTTTGTGACGGGCCCCTTTTCCCCAGTCCAGTCACAAATTTTTTTTGGCAACTGGGCCAAACCGGAAAGGGTTTAGCTTTCCGGAAAACCCCAGTTAAAAAATTTTTACCTAAATTGCCTGCCCCACCTGCCCCCAACTGTTAAAACCCGGGGGTGAGCTAAACCGGGGTTGGCAGTCTCTGCATTTTTGTTTCCGGCAAGAAATACCCAAAAAGGCCGAAAAAGAGGGACTCCATTTTGTTTTTTTGGGGCCCTTTTAAGGTTTTTTTCTTTTAATGTTTAAAATTTTTTTAACCCCAAACCCAAAAAACCGAAACCCCCCGTTTAGGACCCCGACTGAAACTTCCTCAGCGCCCCCCTTTTTAAAGGGAAATTTGTTTAAAAAAGGGAAAAAGAAATTCGTTGTGTTCTGTTACCCTTTATGATTGATAGGGTTTTAAAAAAGGGGAAAAGCCCAAAACCAAAATCCGTCGGAAAACATAGATGAAGTGAGTGTTAAAGGAAGTGGTCTTCAGAAAAAAAAAAGATCTTGTTTTTTCCCTTTTTGACTTAACTATTTTAAAAAATTTCATAAATAAATGTGGTTTAGCTAGATTTTCCCGGGGAAGGGGGATTTTTTGATGCGTGGAAAATTTAAGGGCCCCAAAGAGTGGAAAACGAGGACTTTATTTTTATTGGTTTATATTTTTGGGTTTTTGATTTTTTGATGTGGATGAGTTTTTAAACTCACTTTTGATATGAATTTTGGGAAATAATTTTTTTTGGGTTGGTTTAAAAAAGAGTTTGTGGGAAATTTTTTCCCTACATTGTATTGAAGTAAAAGAATTTTTTTGAAAAAAATACCTTTTAAAACCCTGGTGTTTTAATGAAATGAAATGAACATTCTTTTTTGTGTTTTTTAAGGGAAAAAAAAAAAATTTTGAACTTTTGTGCCCTGCCAAAAAGACACTCATAGTTTGAGGGGAAAAAGAAATCTTTAAAATTTGTGTGTAATTTTGATTTTTATTCATGGTTTATTGAAGAGGGTATAGGGGAAAACCCTTTTCCCAAAATTTGGGGAAAAACCTTGATTCTGAAAGGTTTATATGGAAATCCTTTCCTGGTGTGTTGTGATTCCGGAAAAAAGGGAATTTTTAAAGTATTTTTGATTCCGGGAAAAAAGGGAATGTTGTTGTGTTAGGGGTTTGGGGGAAAAAGGAAATGTTAAAAGTGTTGAAGAAAGAATTTGTGATTTTTGTCTAAAGTTCTAAGTGAAATAGGATGTGGTAATGAATAAAAATTTGAAAGGTCATGATTGAATTTTGAATAGTGGGCCATGAAAACCCAAAAGGTATCATGTTTTGTAAAAATTAGGTAGCCATGATAATCAAGGTAACCCATTTTCCCCCCAAAAGGTAGAAGTGTTCCCTGGATGAGGGGGACTTGGCCCTGATTGTCCCCGGTTGTCGGGGCCGGTACCCGGGTGTCTACCCCCCTTGTTCCCCGCCCCGGTGTCGGTTTTTAAAGGGCAGGCCGGGGGTGGACAACCACCCTACCTGCCACTGCCCCCCGGGAAAAACCGATTATCCCGCTGACCCCGTTGGGGCTGGAGATGCCCGGCTGCTGCCCAAGCCAGGCGCCGCTCCCGGTTTTTAAACCAGCGACCTTTTGGGCTAGGCCGTCACTGTTTCCGTGTTTGTGTGTGAGTACAGCTCCTGGTGAGACTGTCCGCCCTGTCGTCCGGGATACAACGTGAGTGGGGTTAGTTTTTTTTTTTTTTTTTGAGCCCACCTGATTCTGTAAGCCCTGTGCGGATTGACTTGACGTTGTAGTCCTCATCTCCATCATCTTGTCGTCTTCGTCCTCTTCACATTCACTTCATCATCTCGTCGTCTTCTCGTCATCATTGTCGACGTCTCGTTGGAACCAGCAGCGCATTATAGTTTATTTTGTGTGTCCCTTATGGTTGGCGTGCCCCCTTTTTGATTTTTCTTGATTTTTTATATTTTGTCTGATGGTTGGGCGCAAAAAACAAAAAAAGGTTTTGTTTTGTTCCCTGGTGTCAATTTTCGGGGGTTTGAGTGGGGTGTGTGTATTAACGGAAAAGTCGTGCATGCACCCTTTAATTTTTGTGTGTGGTCAACAGTCAGACACCGCGACACGACCCATCCCACCCGTAACAACCTCTTTGAAGATGTCCAAAAATACAGTAAAATCTCTTTGAAGAAACCCAAAAATGAGGGGAAAACCTCTCTGAACAGACCTCCAGAAATACGTAAAATCTTCAAAACAGATCTCCAAAAACTCCAGAAATAAAGTGGGGCCTTCTAACGGGATCTCCAGAAATACACGGGAACCCTCTCTGAACAGATTACCTGAAAACACAGGGGAAACCCCCTTTGAACAGATCTCCAGAAATACGGGGTCCCTTTCCCTAAAACAGATCCCAAAAAAAACGTGGAACCTTTCTGAACAGATCTCCAAAACAAATACAGGGGAAACCTCTCTGAATAAATCCCCATGAATACTGTGGAATTTCTCTGAACAGATTTTCAAAATACAGGGAACCCCCCAAACAAATCTCAGAAATAAATGAAACCTTTTCTGAAAAAATTCCATGAAAATAATGCTAAAACCTCTCTGAATGGTCGCCAAAAAACACGGGAAATTTTTCCTGAACGATCTAAAAAAACAGTGGAACCCTTTTCTGAACACTTTTCCCAGAAATGCAGCGGAACCTCTGAATCCAGAAATGCAGTGAAGCCTCTCCAAACAGATCTCTAGAAATACAGGGGAACCTTTTTCTGAACGATCTCTATAATACTGTGGAGCCTTTCGAAAAGATTCTAGAAATACAGTTGGTTCTCCGAAAAATCTTGAAAACATTGAACCCTCACAAACGGATTTTCATAAATACAGTGGAGCCCCAATGAACAGATCGCTGAAATAACTTGGATCTTTTTTTAAACAAAGTGCCGAAATTAGAAAAATCTCCTTGAACAAACCTAAGAAGATTTATAGTGGAATCATTATAAAATTGACATACAAAGATCAACAGTTCTCAAAAAACACATGGTTTCTCTCTGAACGATATCCCAAAATACAAAAGAATCTCTGCAAACAGATCTCAGAAATACACTTGGGAATCTCACTAAACCCTCCAGAAATACAGTGAACCCCTTTTTTTAAAAAAAATCTTAAAAATATGAGGGGGAACCTCTTTTTAAAGGGTTCACAAAAAAAAAAAGAATATCTTGAAACAGACCCCCAGGATTTCAGTAAAATCTCTGTAAACAAAATTTTTAATATTGTTTTTAAATGAGGTTTGGAAATTTGAACGAAAAACCAAAATGGAAAAAGTTTGAAAAAATAAGAAATTTCATTGGTTTTGGGGTCAATGCATGTTTTTTTTTTTTACTGCCCTTTTTCAGCATATTGAGCTGGATTGTTTATTGTCTTTTTTTTTTTTCTTTGGGGGAGGGTAGACCCGCTCATAGAAAGTTTCCCACTCTGTCCTGTCTTTGCTGTTCCCTGTTTTTATCGTTACTTTTTTTGCTATTGTTGTTACAATTCTACGAATATAATCATCTTTATTTTTTTGTTGGTAGAGTCACAATACCATTTCCTTTTCCAGGAGTTCATTATTCCTATATTTCAGTTATTTTTTCTTGTACATCAATATGCGTGGCATCATTTCTGAATTCCCAAAACGTCAATACAACAGCCCCCATTCTAATTTGCAACACAACAGTTTTATATTCTAATTTCGCTGCCAAGTCAATGAAACAGTTTTCTTAAAGTAAATTTACAAATTGCATCTTTTTCATTTTCTCACGAACAACAACGGGGAAAGCAAAAAAACTTTTTTTGTTCAAGCAGTCACTCAAACTCATTTTCATAAGAGTTTAGCAAACCATACCATTTTATCGTTTTTTGTAGAACTGATTTTGATTGGTCAAAGTCCAGTCACATGCCATGACATCTCCTTTGAAGGCCTTGGCTTTCCGAGGGGATGGCCATCCAGACCCCAGAAAGATCCTGTATGCAAAGTACTGAAAATTAAAATCACGTCACAGGACAGAAGACCCAAAAACACTAACAAATTTTTTCCATCTTGGGTATATGCCCAAAATTTGTTTAAAAAAAAAAAAGCAAAAAAAAAAACAACAACAAAAAAACAACAAATAACAATTTTTTAACGACGGGGAGTTTTCAATGACTGGCACATATGGGATCATTTAATGTGCGTGCCCACACCCCCACACACACAACCACACACACACAAGTAGGTGTGTTCAAAAAATGACACTGAAGATCAATTCTTACTTCTAATTAGGCTAATACGAATGATAAAATAAAATAAAGCAAACTCCATTATTTAAGCTTAGTCATATGGTCAACAGTTTTGTGATCGTATCTTCCCGGTTTGTGTGTGGAACTGGCCTTTTTTTACAGTGGGCTTAATTTTCTTTGCAACTTTGCTGGTGATGATAAAGAGCATTCATTCTCTCCACTACAAAACGGTCTTGCTTTTTGATTGGTTGTAAATTAGTTGACCTGAACAAGGCTGTCTCAGCAGACGCTAACTCTACACATTGGACCTACGTTGGAAAAAACGTCCTTGCATCTTTATTCAAGAAAAGATTGTGTACACAGACTGAAAGATAAAACAAAATAAAATTAGAATAGTTTTTTTTATATTCTCTGCCCTACTGTTTACAGTCGGGCTTTGGGATTTTTTTTTTTTTTTTTTTTTAAAAAGTGATCAATTTACTTGGCATTTCACAAAAAAACAGGGTTTATCCCTTTAAACATCCAATTTTTAAATGATTTTTAACAAACAGGGGGTCAAGATTCCATGAAATTTTACAACTTGTTTCCTTATTTTTGTTTGCTTTAAATCACTCCGCCAAGAGTTTTCCCCTTGCTAATCCCTGAATAAAAACCCGGGGTTTGTATGGGGTAGGAAAAAAAAATTCTCACAATTATAGATGAGCAAAAAAAACAGACACTTGAAATTTGGTGAGTGGGTCAATGCTATTAGTCTATATTGAACAAAAAATAAGGTAACTTACTAACCCTCTTGGTGGTGAAAAATTGTCTAAAACTTTCCCTTTTTTTAGCACTTTTGCACCTATCAAAAATATATATATCTACTAAGTGTTCCTTAGCAGCTCAGAAATGTTCTAACAATTCTGCACAGCTGGAGCATCAAGACACAAAAAATATAATATGAATCAAAAGCGGGAAATGGAGAATGTAAAAATAAAAAAAAAAAAAGTGTCTTTGCTGGATGAAAAAAAAAAAAAAGTTCATGTGCACAAAACACTGGTGACAAATGACAAAACATCCTGGGGGACAGCTTCCCCCCACAATGGGAAACCCCTGGATTGCAAGATGCTTGTTGTAGAAATAGACCCCTGATAAGAGTCAAGGTCGAAGATTAAAAAAAAAGCTTCTTCCCCCCACTTCATGGTCTTCCTATTTCAGGCATGTAGGCCTGACCTATCACCATGTCTCTCCTCCATGTAGTCCTGAATGTGCTGGTTTTTTTGCAAAATAAATATCAGTAAAAAATGCCTAAAAAACAAAACATACCCGCAAAAAGAGTTAAAAACATGAACTGTGTAGCTTTTTTCCTCTCAAACCACACACACCCAACACACACTTTCTTCTCCCCCCTCTTCCCCTTCTTTTCTCTCTCACACACACACACCCCCAACACCCACACACAGTAATGCACAAATATCAGTACATATAACACAAATCAATTTTTTTTATCCCCCCCCTTCTCCCCCCTCCAACCCTCCCCCCCCCCCCCCCCCCCCCCCCCCTCTTCTCCCCCCTAGTCTATGATACTGAATGGATCACTGCAAAAAAATAGCACTCACTTAGTGTGTAAAACATACATGACCATTTACCACAGCACAATTTATGTAGTAAAATTTTCCTTTTTTACCCACCTCTGTGGAAGCAGGGGACAACTCAAAGAACGCAAAGGTGAGTGTTGATGGCCAGTCGTTCAATAAATGGTGTCCTGTGACCGGATGATCGAGAGGAAAAAAGATAACACTATCAGTCCCAAACGGCAGTGAAAACACCCCAAAATCATCAACTTCTTCCCCCTTTTACGTCAGTTCCCCAAAACAAACACTTGTTTTGAGGCCCAAGCTGGCACAGTTTGTCTGCTTCTTCGCCACTATCAGCCCCCCACTTCAGTGTAGAACCCCGTCTGTTCCCCATGTAGGGTCAAAATCCCTCTCAGAAAATCGCTGATGTCTTCTTCGACATCTGACCCTTCAGTCTGGATCAGTTAAAGTTTTTGTCTTCAACCTAACAAAACAATTCACCACCCTACTGTGTTGAAGGCTTCGTCGCGATCCCCATCTTTTCAATCACGGAGCAGAGCTGCCCGACGGTATCTCTTTGTTGTCGGCTAGCGAGCGACCCCACGCTACACACCGCCGCAAGTGAATGGAAAGTTGGTGGGGGATAAAAAAGGAATCATCCCCCTTTTGAGTTTCGACCCGTACGTCACTCCAAAACAGCCGAAATTTTCAAACCCAAAAACCGCACATGCAGACATTGGTGTGAACGCTTCGTCGTACAATGTCCCCCATTGCCCCATTGGTTACCCGAGTGAGTTAAACACATGTCACTGACACATAAAAACAGGAAAAAATGGTTACTGTGTCCCCTCAGAATATACTATTCCATGTCCACTTCCTAGTGTACACCCACACAACCCCACACACACAAAAACCCTCAAACACAGTTTCAGTTTCATCAAAGGAGGCGTCATGCTTGGGACTAGTCCTATAGCAAAACCCCACCGCTGAGGTTTAAGCCCACCTACACAGATTTTAAGCTATGGGCAAATGAATTAAACAACTAAGATGAGGGTAATTCAAAAAGAGGGGTTTATGGCTACGATTTTCAATGTATGACCCACAATTAGCCCAATTGGGTGCTCAGACCTTGAGTGCCTACCTAACATTGGTTTGTCTTTTTTGTTGTTGTTTTTGTGCGGAGTGAACGTACAAGTGTGTGTATGGAGTGTGGACACGGCCCATGTGTGTGCGCCCTGCAATGGGGTTGTGCGCATGCGTGTGCCGGTTGTTGTGTATGTGTGAGCGCTTGGTGTGTTGTGTGTGTGGTGTGTGGTGTGTGGGTATGTGTGGTGCATAAAAGCATAACCTACACCCATTAGTTCATGTGTGCTGTAAACCTTTTTTCCAAGTCTATTTGAACATTTGTTTTTTTAAAATTTTTTTTTTTATTATCATAGCAAGTCCTTGTCCATCATGCTTTTTAAAAAGATTGTAAAGGGGCATCCATTGAAATATTCTTGGGGCCATTTTCTAGTTTTTTTGTAGACACAGAACATCAAAGTCACATGCTAGTTTTTCAATTTTTGAGATCCTCTTTTTTTGGCACTGCAGCTTTCCAAGTACCAAATCCTGAAATATTTTTTTGGTATCTTTCAGCTTTTTTTATATACTATCACAAAAAGTTAAGAGCTATCTCAAAAACAGCCCACCAAAGAACAGAGAACACAACCAGGCAATCTAAAACAGAAATTGTTAATTTCATCTTAACCAAAACACTTTCATAGAGGCTGCAATCAATTTTCATTCAAAAACTGCAACAGTACAAGTTAAATCCCACACCCCTCTTTTCAAAAGTCACGTAAGCACATTTAAAACAAGTCAATATCAGGTTGACCCCTGTTAACCGCCAGACTTTCAAGGCAGAGCCCGCACAGAAGCACAAGATTCCTGAGGTAAAAGAAAATCGGGAAGGGGCGAGGCGGGGAGAGGGGGTCCTCAGAAGAGAAACCCCCCTTCCCAAACAATGTTTTGGCCCTTATCCCTGACATCCCGGAGGGGTTTGGGGCCCAAAACCCGGTTCATGACTCCCGGGATTTCCCTCTGTTTCCCCTTTTTTTTTTCCCATCTTTGGGGCGACCCTGGGTGGGGTTGAACCCATACCTTGGAAATGCTCATTTTTCCACTTAATGACCGCGTTTAAAACCCCTGAGCCCCGGGACACCCGAATTTGTAGGGAAAAAATTTAAACCTTTTGAATTCACTTTGTTCCTCCTTGACCCAAACCACTTGAACCCCCTCTGCCGCTTCTGCCATTGCTTTCAGGGGTTGGGCTTTTTTTCCTTCCCCGCAACTGAGAGCTTTTTTCATGAGGCTGTATGCAACGTTCCCAAAACCCCCTAGCTCCAATTTCTGCGTGAGGACTTTGACCTGATAGCCTTCTCTCCTCAGGCGTTTTCCAATCAGCAACTTTTCAGTTTGTAGATTTGAGCTGCCTCCATTCTGTTCTCATATCACCCTGACTCGATCATGTCAGCTGCTTGGTTGACTTAGAGTGGCTACTAGTTGGGCTCATGCCACTTTTTGCGATGATCTCGGGTGACTTCCATTCTGGGAGGTCTGCAGTGCACTCCCAGTCATTGCCCCGTCCAGCAGATTCTGCCTGCATGTTTCGAGTGGCACTGTTGTTCTTGGCCATGATTTGCTCCTCCTGCCGGAAGAATGTTGGTGTGCTTTTGGAGTCCTGATTTTTCCCTTTTGTGGTTGTGGTACGCCCAGACTACTTGTAAAAATTCTTTTTAGCACTTGGTTGTGCCCCCCTGTGTACCTTCCCTTTAGCCGGGTACTTTACATGAGCTTAGGAATGCCCCCCTGTTTGTTTTTCATGGCAGAGGGGGGATGCGGATCGTTGTTTTTCCCCCCTTCACCAGGTTTTTCATTTTTTAGGCAGAAAGGCTATGCAGATCTGAGAATGAAGGATCCGAGAGGGGGCCCTGGCCAAATGTCATTCCAAGTGGACTTTTTTGGAGTGGGGATTCCCCACATTGTCCATTTCCCTTTCTGGCTCTGTGGCTGCTTTTGGGGCTTTTTTTGGTTTTTTTTCTTTTTTTCATTCCCGAATCATCATGTCTCTTTTGGCTTTTCCTTTGGCCTTTGACCACCATTCAGTTTGGTCACCCCCCAGCCCTTTGTCTGTTGGTCTTGTGTGCCCTGTTATTTCTCTGTCTTGAGACTTTCTTTTGCAAAAAATCCATCGCCTCTTGAATTTTTCCATTTTTTGCCTGTCTTCGCGGGGGGCTTATTGTTTCCACCTTGCTCTGAGTCCCCCAAACATGCTTTGAAGTTGATCTTCCCTGCTTTGTATCCTCCAGATGGTTTTCCAGTGGTTTTTCAGTTTTGGGTTTGCGACGGGGTTCAGTGCTATGTCGTCAGACAGGGGGGACACCAAACCATTTCCTTGTGAACTTTTGTTTTTGGCTTCCATTGCCTCCACTATGCTGGGCAAGTCTATATATCAGAGGCCATAGGGCTTTGGTATAGCATGAACTGCAGACACCAGGGCTTGTATTTGCCAGGGGGCCCCCACTGGTCAATGGTTCCCCGCCCTCCCCGCCATCCTTGGGTTTTTTTTGCTCTTTGTGTGTCTTTTTAGGGTTCACATAACTTTCAAGGTCTTGACTGGGTTTTTCTTTGACTGTTGGAAAAGGCCTGGTTGGCAACATGAAGCCCAGATCCCGGGCCCCTTTTCCTTTCCTCAGGGAAGACTCCGTGATTTCTTTGGCTTTTAACTTTATTCTGGATGAGGCAACTATGTCTTTCCCGCCTCTCCCGCCCCTGACTGTTCGTTTCTCTGATGAAAACCCTGTTGTGTCATCCTGAAGGGGCCCTTTAAGGGAGGATCTTTTATCCATCGCCAAGGTTGTTTGTTTGCGTTGTTTGTTGCTGCTTTTAAGATGAGTTCCTTGCCAGCACGAACGTATTGGGAAAATTGCACAGCCCCCTGCAATACCCATTCCAAGTTAAACCAGTTGTTGTGTACTCCTTGGTAGAGAACCGCTTGAGAAGCCATTGAAGTACTTCTTGACATGTCGCGGATGTTTTTTGGCACATGGTACATCTCAAGAGCCAATGTATCATCTCTGGGGCACAGACCCCATATGCGTTCCCAGATCAAGCCACACTACCCAGGTTCTCTTTTTGTTTTTGCTTTCTGGATTGCGTCCCCAGATCTTGTGGCGTGTTCTACACAGCCAGCCACGCCTGGGTGCCCCTTTCTGGAAAATGGCACTCCAAGACTTGTTTTCCATGGGTACTTGGTCAGCCTTCTGCCTGAAGAGAAGATTTTCCCTTCGACGTTCAGTATGATATTGGCCTGAACTGGCCTGATGTCACTTGAGTTTTTTGCTCTTTGGGGGGTGTACACACCATCTGCCGTCTCCCCTGGCGCTGATCTTCTGGGGTTTTCCAAGCCGATCGCAGCAGCCCCGTGGAGCCATCCCGCACCTTGGGGGCATTTTTTGTAAAGTGGTAGGTATTCTGTTTGGCCCCCGGTGTGATTTGGGTCGGCTCTGTCGACCACCTCCTTTTTTTCCGCCCACGTTGGAGGGTTGCCATTGAACTGTTCCCCAGGTTGGTTGGGGAAACCCCGCCTTGAATGTCGGTGGTGCTTTGCTCTTTTTGGGCAGAGTATGTTTTCCTCAGGATGCTTCAAAACCTCCTTTGTCCCCCCTTAGGTCCAGATTTTGGCTGCTAAACAGTGTTCTGGCAAACTGGAAGGGATCTTGAAGAAGCGCTCCCTTTTGTTTCTTCTTTTTGCTCTTCCCTCTTCTCGCAGATTCCGCTTTGCCCAGGGCGCTGTGTTTTTTCTTTCAGGGCTTTCCAGAGCTTTTTTAAGCCTTGTTTTTCAGTGGGGAGGCGGTCTTCATTTGCATCTTGAGGTTTTTTTTTTTGGACCCTGATCTTGTCCATCTTTCTTGGCGTCTGGATTTCTTTTGGGGTGTTTTCTCTTTGGGTAGTTTTGCTCCATAGGATCCTCATGTGGCATACAAAATTCCCCATATGTGGCTAGTTTGTGTTCCAGGGGCTTTTCCCTTCATTGCATCGAGTCTTTGGACGATTTTGAAACCAGTTTCCCCCTTTTCAGTTTCTTTTGCTCGTGGCGGGTTTTGAGTTTCAGGCGCCTGGCCGAGGGCCTGTGCAAATTCCTCACCCCAAAACCAACACGTGGATGTCCTTTGGCACTTGGTTTAAACCCTGGCCTTGGTTTCGACCGCTTATCTGCTGATCAGTGCGCTGCTGCTCATTCAGTGATTTTTTCACACCCCCATCTTTTTCTGTGGATTTTCATCCCACGGGTGGTAGCGAACGCTTTCCACAGACACATGAAGTTTCTGTTGCAAAAATTGCCCGATGATTGACATCCGCAGGGGGGGGTTTTATTTGGCCACCCTTTGTCCCAGAATGCCCCCATGGTGTTCAATTGGTGCCAAGTCGAAAGTAAAACGAGCAACCCATCCACCTTGGACCCCTTGCTGATCAAAAAGTCAGGACACTCGTGCTGATGGGAGGGCGTTATCTCCTGCAAAGCTGCCCACGGTCCCATGGTTTGCACGGGCTGGTGGATAGAGGCTAAAACAATACATTCCCTGTAGCACAGTCCGGTCATAAAACCCCCGGGATGACGTGAAAAGGAATTCTGCCGCTGAATGGAAACCACCCCCACACCATCACGGGCCCTCCTCCATAGGGGGTCAACCCTCAAAAAACACGCAGTCTAAAAACCGCTCTCCTTGCCTGTGCCAGGTGTCTTCTCCCATCTTTGAAGGAAAACAGTGAAGCGAGACTCACAGTGAACAGACCTGGGACCCCATGCCCTGCTGGGGGTTGCTAACCAGGCCACACGGCCAGAGATGACCCCGGGGTGTCAGGGGGACCCTGATGGCTCAGTCTTGAGGGGGGGAAAAAACTTGTGTAGCCGGTTTGCGGATGGTGCTGGTGCTGCTTTCCCTGTTGACAGCTGTCCCAGCCCATGCCTCAGAGTGCTGGCAGCAACAGTAGATTGCACGATGGACACCAGGGAACGATATACGCATTTGGTGCTGCGGGACGCCCCGGAGCAAGGGTGTTCTTCTGTTATGCCTGTGGCCTGGAAACATTCCTGCAAGGCCTCTGGTTTCAACTTCCAAAATTCTCTGATGGACGGCCTTCATTCACCCATGCAGGGCGCCCAGGGTGAAAAGTTTTGTTCTCGGAGGCATGCTTGTAGGAAAGCCCGATTTTCGTGACTTTTGTCCCCTTTTCCTGGCTAGCCATGCTGACAATTTTTTAACATTAACCCGAAATTCAGGTTTCGTCATGCAGTTTTTTTTTTCCCCCAATCCTGCTTTTGCCCGCTAAAACAGCCAAAAGTTGACCAAAAATTTACGATATCCTGAGTTTCCCGAAATTTCACTCAATGCATAACGTGACTGCAAATGAAAGCGGGTGCACATGATTTAAAAGGTGGATTGGCTTCACTTGTAACCTCTCTACCAGCCATTTGTCAAAATTTTTTTATAAAGTATCTTTCTTGCACGGGTTGAAATCGACTTGGCCCTTAACTTGTTGTGACTATTATTCCCACCTACCTTTCCCTTTTTTTCCCACCTCTTTTGCTATGCAACTATGGGTTTTGAGAAATCCCCGTTTTAAGTCCAAAGCCCACCCAAACATCCCCCAAGGGGCAAGCGAGACAAAGCATTTTGGAAAACCAAAAGAAGGTATTCTTGTTGAGGGGTTTATAAGATTGCCCTGACGAGCCTTCAAAGGGGAAGGGCAATAGATGTCCATTTTAAGTAACCCCTTTTCACAAATGAAATCCGTCAGCCTTGTCGTC